>JAUZNK010003791.1:0-10728 GCA_035046665.1 Euphysa ruthae | reverse complement strand
TATATATAATATTGTTCTTTTTTTGCTTTCAGATCATCCAAATACAAAAACAGTAAAGCAACAGATTCTATTGAGATAAGCGTAAGTACTTTTGAACAGGTTTTATCCGCACAATACTTGTTAGTTTAAAAACAGGTAAAACTATAGTTATGTAAAAAAAGTTAACAAAAGTTTTTCCTCAGCACAATAAGTAAAATTACATATTGTTACTATAAATTACTTCAATAATGAGTTGTTTAAGCAATTATTTTTTACAATTAGATTAATTTATAATAAATAAATAAATTATATTAGATAATTTAGATTTATAAATTCTATTTAATTAAGCCTGCCTTAATAGATAAGTAAAACTTAATTTCAACAGTTAAGTCTGTATTATTGTATGGTTCCGAAACCTGGAAATTCAAAACCAAAATGACAAATCAACTCGATGGATGTTATACACAGATTTTGAGGATGGCCTCAGATATTTCTTGGCAGTGCTGTCTAACAAATGAAGTTATACAAGGAACTGCCAAAGTTGTCAAATAAAGTCCTACAGCGTAGGGTGAGACTTTCCGGGTACTACAGTCGTCATCAAGAAGAAATGGCAAGCAAATTGGCAGAAAAAAGATAACTATATAGAGGACCTGCTCCAAGATTCAATCATGAATAGCAGAGTAAAATAGTCAAACCGTGCAAAGCATTTGGGGCATCCTGACAGACCACCTAAGTAAGTAAATTAAGTTAAGTAAAGCTAAGTTAAATTAAGTTAAATTAAGTTAAGTTAACCCTTTGAACCGGTAATCCCAAAATATCGGGTCTATTCTATCTTTTCTATATCCCGATATTTCGGGATGGAGCATATCACAAGGAAATATTCTGACAGATCAGAGATTCTTCTTATCTCTAAGGGAAGATTAAAAATTTTTGCTCCTATGAAGTAAAAAGATCGTTTAGTAGTTTCTAATTTTACAATAACCAGCGCTCTTTTTAACACAACACATTCCCCCTCAACATCCATTATGTCAGGAAGTATTTGTTATAAATACGTACATAATGGATGGTGAGGGGAACAAAAATTACCCTGTTCGCTCTTCAAGAAACGCAAATTCCACTGTATCACAGCATGCCACTGGTTTTTATGAGGATTTGCCTGATTTTTAAGATAATTTTGAACTATCATCAGATGACAAACAAGAAGATGAAAGAGGTGCTTGTGGAGTGTGATTATGAGCCTGATGAATTGGTAACAGAGTCTGATGATGAGGACAATAGTGATAAACAAGATGAAATAGCTTTCAATGATTTGTGATCCAAAAGATTTTCAACGACCGTCCTTATTGATTTCAAAGTTCCATATCCAGGACCAATAAATATTCCAGCTGCCATAACAGATTACAGTACACTATTGGACTTCATAGAGTTATTCTTTGGAGATGACTTTTAAGCAAATTTATGTTTTCTTACGAATTTGTAAGCAGATTATTGCTTGGAACGTAAATCTAACTCATATTATGCTAAAAATTCCTTGGGTCGTCCTATTGACATCCAGGAAATTTAAGCCTTTATCACACTTTGCTTGCTAATGTAATTTTCAGTGTCAAAGCCACGATACGAGTCGTATTGGCATGGTAATGCCAAAATATTTATCACAAATACTCCTAGTTTTCGGCAGGTTATGGAAAGGGATCGATTCCTTGCAATATGAACATTTTTACATATTATCGATGAAAAAGATGTCACCTTGGATAAAACGGATAAAATTTATAAAGTCAAAACAATGCTGGATGATTTGCTGGTAAAATTTCGTCATGTTTATAATTTTGATCAGTACCTAAGTTTAAGTGGCGGAATTATTTCGGCAAAAAATAATAATCGCCTGTCTATTAAACAGTATATAAAGGACAAACCAACTAAGTTGGGTATCAAGTCCTTTTTACTCTGTGTCTGATAAAGAACTCCTCCTGGTTTAAATTATCAATTTTATGATTTTGGCTTTTAGAGTGAAGAGGAAAGCGATCCTTTTAGCATTCAATCTACAAAACGTAATCGCCGATAGTTTATTACGTCCAACAGACAAAGCAGACTTACTACTTATTAATTTGACGTCGAAAAAAAAGTGCCGATGATGAAGAATATAAGCCATATGTCATGGTAAATCCTTTCATGCCGAAGGTTATTAAATAACGATTTTTAAAAAATGTAAATTTAACAGATCTTTGATAATTTTCCTGTTTTATAATCATTAGAATGTGCAAATAAATTCTTTTTATTTTTATGATCATATAAACTTTTAGTAAATCAGCAGTGAAATATAAAGTCATAACATCAACCAAATCCGTCCGTAATGCGTTTTGTCAGTAACCACCGCTCTTTTTCGCCTTCTTTTGCCTTTAGATTTAAATGTTTTTTCGGTACGACCCAAATACGGTCGGTCATTTGCACTAAAAAAAAAAACATTTAAAATTCACTAAAATCTGCTCATTAATTTTTTTGGTAAGTATTTTGTTTGACTTTTCTCCTAAATTTACACTCTGTTTTCGTTAAATTGGACATTTTGGAATGTATCGATTGGTAGTGTGCAAAGAAAATATATATATAATAAATAAAAATCAACGGCGGCTTAGCGTTAATTTCATATCATAACTCAATTTGTTTCGTGTTTGCTAATTTCATGTTAGTAAATTTATTAATCTTAAATTTTATGGTGATATAAAAGTTTTAATTTTCCGTATATGCAATATGTCAGATTGGCCGAGCGGTCTAAGGCGCCAGACTCAAGAATAATATTCTTCCATTATGGAGTATTCTGGTCCACGAATGTGGGCGTGGGTTCGAATCCCACATCTGACACTTTTTTTATTTTATAAGAAAGTTGTTTTTTCGTAATACTTTTTCGCAATACTTTTTTTGGAAAAATTATGTAACTCATGAAAAAGTGCTTTGTACATACCCTAATGCATCGATTAAGCGCCGGAGCGTTTATTAAATATTTGGAGGGGCGTTTATTGAGAAAAAAAATATAAGAATTGTGAATTGTAATTATAATATTACATTACTTTAGAAAAACAAAATACAAATGAAACTTATGGTTCCTGCAATAAATATTCAATAGTTAACAATGTAAATTATCACTTGTTCGATCTTGGAATTTTATTTCCTCCCGTCTATCGTGACAAGACAAACAGATACACAGATTTTTTCATTGGGACATCTTTTCAACCAGTAACTTCCACACTAGTGTTTCAAATCATGTTCTTCCAGATTGGTGTCTTATCCATCTCAAAAATATCGAGTCTAAATACGCATGCATTATTTAATTTTTGTAATGTAAAAAATGTAGTTTTTGAGCCGTTGTTGTTGTTTTACTTCTCAACGGAAACTCATGCCTCCGCATGAATCTTTCACACCATCCACCACTTACAATGAATGCGTCTCGGACACACGGCATTATTTTATTCATCATCATTTTGCTACTAACGTAACATTCGTTGTTCGTAAGTCCAATGTATAATTGATTCCTCGAGTCAATACATTTCCTTCCGCCACCTTCGAGTCTCTCTTTTTTAGGTTTTGCTATTTTAATCTGCTCTAAAACTCCTTTTCACTCTCGTATTCGCTTTGGTTTTATTCCGAACTCCGAAGCTGTTGCGCTGCTGATATTAAAAAAAAAAGAAAAAAAGATGCGTCAGCCGGGAATTGAACCCGGATCTATTGCTTGGAAGGCAACAATGCTAACCTTTACACCACCGACGCTGTGCTTAGGTGCATTTTTTTTTTGTATCATTAAACAATATCTATTACTAAACTAATCATTTTTTGTCATTTCTTTTTAAATTAATTCGCGCGATGCATTTCGGTATTAGTATGTGTACAAAATGTAAATATATATTTTTTTTTAAACAGAAAAATTAAAATAAAGCTTTCTTGTTTTCGCCCATGGCACTTTAAAAAGGACATAATAATTTTCTCCCATTTTTTTTTACTCAATCTCAGGAAAAAAATAAACAAATAGTCACTATTTCCGCATGAGTAATCGTTATATCTAAATTTATTTAATTAAATTATACCATGCATACCATTATAGCATCTTATTGCTTATTATACCATTGTTTTGTTAAGCATTGCATAATTGCTATTTTTATTGCTTCTTATTTTTCCGGTGACGCATGGACGGTGTGAAATGTTACAACTTATTAAACTCTAAGGCAAATGGCAGGTTAGTTTATAAGTAAGTATGAAAGTAAAGTAGAAATATCGGAATCAAAGAAGAAAAAAGTAAAAAGATCGCAATGAAAGAAAGACAAAGTTAAAAAATTTTTAGATTAAATTATTATTTGGTACCTTTTTTGGTAATTGTCGGTTATGCCCACCCCCACAAAACGAATCAAAATAATATATAACAAGAACTTTTTTTCTAAAATATAAGAATCGAAAATAGAAAAAAATGTTACTAAAGTAGCCAATATGCTGCAATACCAGTTAAAATACGTTCAAATAAGTCAACGTTATTTTGATGTCTTTGCCTCCACATCCATTTACATAAATAGGAATCCAAAATGTGACGATGGGCTCCGTTGTCTTTTGTTTCATTACTTTGCTTATTTCCATGACCGTTCAATACTTTGTATGCGAGCCCCAGTTAATGGATTGACGAAATTTAGACTGTGGTTAACTGGCAAGTGGTTAAACCCCATAGTTTGCATTGTTGCTGTTCCACAGTATGCTCTCCAAAGATCCGACATTATAGTCGCTCTTGGTCGTATTGCTGTTTGGATTAGAAGCAAATGTGATCTGGAACAATAAAAACTTTCCTTTGCTTTGCGACACCATCAATCAAAACAACCACTATTGCGGCAATACGCATCCTTGATGGTTTTTCCACCGTGAGAATAGGGATTCATCAACCTCCACAGTCATATTTTGTCCAACAATTAAAATAGGATTTGCAAGAAGGTCTGGTGCACATACTTCACCCAGATAATTGTTGAAACCATCTTTACCAATGCTAAGTTCTTCCTGTACAAATTTTGTATATTGTTTTGACCTACAATAAATAAAATTATATCTCTATACGCCAATTTCTAACCATGGTATCTTTTCGCACAGAAGAATTTGTTCTACAATCACGAGAGCGTGTTCTTCATCTATCTCCCTTGACTCGCAATTGCAGTGTCATTACATGGCCATTAACACAAATTTTTGTATCATGCAAAATCCCTCTTTGTTGCAAAAACTGAAAACTGGGTGCTTTATAATGAACAATTTTCGAAAGAGTTAATAAATTCATTGTAACACAACCTTATTACTTCGCAACACAATATAACTGAAATAAAAAATGGAGGTTTTATAGACAAACCGAAGTTCACCTGTCTTATACATCATTCAAAACCTGTATACTGTCTAGACGAAACTATTTAACCCGACACATGTCTCGTCTAGACAAGACTGTTTGCAAATTATATATATTATACAAATTTTGATTTTTTTTTTTTTTTTTTGTGGGTGGTGGGGAATAACTGGTAAGTACTTATTATTTTTATAATGTTTATAATACAATTTATATTCAAGTCTTTTCCCCTGTTAAAATCAGTGTTATAGTGTTAACAATGGTTAGACATTAAGAAAATATTTTCTTATATCATTTCTGGACTTCCCCTTTAAACTCAAACAATTTAATTATTTTCTGTTTTTTATACTAGTGTTGGTATTTTGCTATTATTTAAAATGTGGACTTCCATGTTTCAACAACAACAAATGAACTGAACTAGCCAAGAATAAGAGCTGGCATATTCACCGTGACAGTTTGTATATTTTTGTTTTTAACCAAGAATAACTTTGCAACAAATAACATGTTACTCTTCTTTATTGTATATATAATTTATATTTGTTGCCTTTTAATCTAAATTAAACATGAAACAAACTGCTTTTAAAAATTAAATGTTTTTTCAAATTCCTAAAAAAAAACGAAAAGTATATTTTTCATGAAAAAAAAAAAAAAAAATTAATCTCCACCAAAATAGTCGGCAACGCAAAACAAAAGATTAAGTTGGTCTCGCATTAATTGACTACACACGAACGGCGAACACGCGCGGCGAACAAAAATTTTAAAGGAGGAAGTTGAAAACTTATTATAATTTAGCTTTGTAGAAAGTTAAGGGGGAGCTTTGATTTTTTAGGGTAGCTGAAATCTATTATACAATGTTTGGTAAAATTACTACTGAGATAAGTTTAAAATCAAAGCAAAACAGTCAGTAAAAGAGTTTTTTGTTATCAATTTGACTTGAGTTTTAAATTCGTTTTCACACGTGTGGCTGTAACTTTCGAAAACAAAAATGGTGTTTTGACATGATGTGTGGCTATAAAAATAGGCCTTTTTCTCCACTGTTAAACTGAATTCAATGTGATGATATGATTTTTGAGGTGGACATAACGATGGTATTGGAAACGCTGATACCACATAAACTCTGCCAAACACTCCGCTATTCCATCACAATCTTTTGATCCTAACATGGCTTTAAATTTTGCTCGTTGCCACATATCTTACACATGGTTGGGAAAAATTTACAGGTATCGTTGCCCAAACCATACTGGAACCCCATTCTTGCAATTCTGTTGTAAGCCTCAACATATCACTCAATATCTCCGTACCAGGACGTATCCATTGAGCAACTACAGGAAGAAATGTCGCAGCGCCATGTCGAGCAACTGGAACAAGAAACCCTAGTTTTGTCTCAGGTATCAGTCTCCCACGGTTATACATTCGAGGTGCAAAAACAAATTTGCCAACTTCTAAGGCGCAGGCGCACCCAAGACCTCCAATTTGTTAAGGGTTGTTAAGAAAATATGCAACAGCAACATCCCGGCAGTATTGAAACCAATCCACAACTTTTTCACTGCTTCCAAATTTAAGTTTATGCTGGATATGGTCGTAGGACATTCCACGACTATAACCAGCACTCCAAACCCAAGCTTGAGTTAACCCCAAAATTTTCCACAGATGTCGGTAAGATTTCTCAAAAAAGCTGCCTTTCCGTATGATATAGGTTCTCAATGCTTCACGCTTGGGTTTGGAGGGCTGGTTATAGTTGTGTAATATCCTACGACCATATCCAGCATGAACTTAAAATTGGAAGCAGTGAAACAGTTGTGGATCGGAAGTATGCAATTTCGCGGACGATACTACATTCTATTCATGTAATGCCGACTTAAAAAACAGCTTTATCAAGTCTAGAGCTTGACAGTCTTGACAGTTTAATAGCAATAGAATGGTTTGATAGTAGCTAAATAAATTTAAATACTGATATATACCATCCTTTAATAACTGGATGCAAGTATCAACTGTACTTTGAATTAGGGAATTAGGGAAAACAAAAATTAGAGTTTGTTTGTATAGATTGAAATTCATATTTTGAGATTCATATACATAATATTTGGTGAAAAGTAGGAAGGGAAATGTTTGCATTGAGTAGAATAAGTAAAAACATATTATACGTGAAAAGAAAGCTTTTGTTTCCATCTTTCATAGAATCTCAGTTTTTGTCATATCTTTTAATAAAGATGTTTCAAAGTAGAAATATTAACAAATAAATAAATAGGCTACATGAAACAGCATTAAGATTAGTCTATAACGACGATAGTATGTCCTTCCAAGAACTGTTAGAAAAGAATGGATCAGTATCAAATCATCATAAATACTTATAAGGTTTAGCGATTGAATTATATAAATTTAAGCATGGGTTTTCTTAATTTTTATTGGATACAATGTTTAAAGAAAATGTAAGTAACGGTTATAATCTTCGTACTAATTGAGATTTCTACGGACCAATAGCAAAGACTATCCGGTCTGGAGAAATTTTGGTCCATTAATTTGAAAAATTGTTCCAGAGAGTTTAAAGAAATGTGAAAAACAAAAATAATAACAAACCAAAATTCAACGAACTAAGTTTCGTTTATACATAGGTTTTATACAATTGTTTTTATTTAATCCTAGACTCCATTTTAAGGTTGTCACATCCTAAAATGCTATATGCACCAATTAGCCAAATCTTGGTAGGTATACAGCTACATGATTTCAGAAAAGTCAAGCATTTAAAGATTTTCGTTTATTGATACGATTATAAAAGATTTTATTTGACAAATTGAAGCAGAAACTATACTTATGATGTACTGGAAATTCAAGATTAACGAAGTGGAATAAAAAATGTTTGTTCCTATAAATGAATACGCAAAAAAGATGATATTTCATCAAACCCTGATGACTTATTTAATCCTAAATCATTAATTATGTTTTTAACTACATCCTCAGTGACCCTTGAGAATTTAAATTCCTTCGAAATGTTCATTTGGTCATAAAAATTTAGGGCTGTTTAGCTATTATAAATATTTGATGCTTTTGGAAGGAGATTTGAAAGATTGGTTGAAAGATTTCCAAAAAAATTCTTAAAAGCATTAACAGATGATCGAAAAAAAGATTTTTAAGTCTACCTATAATTTGATTAGGTTTATTTCTAAAAAAATCTTTGTTTTTTCTATTAATAGTTCTTAAAGTATCATTTTTAGTTCTGCTAAATAGTTCCTTGTCTGTATCTGTTTTTGCATTTTTAAGTTGTTTATGCAATCTATGTGCCTATAGGTATTTTTTCTGCAACTTCTTTGCCAAACCTCTCTTGAGAATTGTTTTTTACTGTTTTCATGGGTGCTATTTTATCAATAATTTGTTAAATTTTTGTGAAAAATCTTTTAAGGCTCAGTTTCATAAATTCGAAAATTTGATCGACTTAATTTTTCATTTAGTATGTCCTTATTATAGTTGTGCATTCTTTTGGATTTTTTTAGTACCTGGTTTTGTAATTTTATAGGAATACCAAATAAAATACGTGCGGGTTCTTCGAAAAATAACATGTGTTTAAATTTTTCATAAATTTAACAATCAAATTCTATCTATTAAAAATTAACCAATCAAAATAAGATTGTAGATCACGTGATCTTCAGTAAAATTACTATTAAATTTACACACTGGTCTAAACCTAGTGATTTTAAGGGTACGGTAAATTGGTTGATCATCAGAAACGGAAATTTCAAGTGATCCTTGCTGTGTGATCTTGTAAGAAGCATTTGAGAGAAGGTGATCTAATAAAGACGAGGTGTTTGATGTTACTCTTGTAGTATTCCTAATTAACTTTCTTTTCTGTATTCTCATCATTGTTTTCACTTGTTAATGTTTCCCTCAGTCTTTGCTGCAGTGGTAGTTTCCTGTTTTTGGTATTTAGGTTTCGATGCTTTAATTCTTCTTTCAAATTTCAAACGGTCAGCGATGCAATATAATTGATTAGTTTACAAATATATAGAAGAAAGACGATTTTAATAACTAATATATGAATTTTTGCAATTATTTCGAAATAACAAGCAAACGTTTTAGTTCCTTGGCAACTAAATATACACAAAGAAATAATTTAGATGCTATAGATTTAGATGCAACGAGAAATTAATTTATCTCTCTCCACAATCGCCATCTACACTTTTGAAGATTTACAAAATCCGATTTTAAATAAGACTTTTATAAGAATAGTCTGTTGATATTTTTGTTACTGGAAAATTAAAACATTTTAAAACATATTTTATTGTTTCAATTTAAAGTGGTACTTACTTATTACAAGTAATTACTTCTGATATAAATTTCGATGGCCATTTCGGAGATGGATTTTAAAAGTTTTAATTTGTCATTCTCTTGCGATTTGCAAAAATTGTTAAAAATTTCTTGGCTCGCTCAGCCAGGGTGAACTTCGCGAAGATGAAGGAAGAGATGGGATGAGAAGGGAATGTGGGGCAGGAGAGGAGAAGGAAGGGAAGGTAGGAGATGGAAAGGAAGAAGAGGGATAGGAGAGGGAAAGGAAGGGGAAAGAGATAATGGAAGATTTGGTCCCACACTATCACACCGAAGGCACTGCTTACTTACCAAATATGTCGGTAAATGAACCTTTAGTAAGCTAAGATGCACATAAAAAATACTGTCTTTGTAATTATATTACTTATAATACATCGAAAAAAATAGCAATAGCATACCAATTAATTTCAAGTAAAACAATCAAATAAACCATTTTGTATCAGCTAATTAAGTTTGGAACTATTAGTCGACTTTTAGCTCGACTAATAGTTCCAATTCTAACTATTAGCGTTAGTCGACTTAGGTATAAGTTATGTATAATATATTTGATGTTATGTAAAATACAAGCCTTTTCAAGCTCCTTGGTGGTCAGCTATTTGATAAACTTCCTTTTAGAACCGGGCGAAATTTGATTTCAAGGTATGTGCTATCAAATTGTATCATTGAATATCTAAATAATCGTTGTTTGGTAGCCGTTGCTACAATAAGTACAATATAGAAGTTATGCAAGTATTGTCAGTCTCAGTCAATTTATCTATAAATTTGCCTATGGTCTGATATCACACTAAGAAAAATTAAGAACGATTTTTCTCTATGAAATTATTTACGACTTATAAAATTTGTATTATATAGAAATATTATTTTGCTAATGCTCTTTTTCAAAAGAACTGTCTGATAGCAATTTTCAAATTTTGGCCGTTCATAGAATAATCTTATTTTGGAATTCATCTTGGATAAATCTTTTGGTAATTTTGTGTTGGGTTAAAATAAACTATACTGTGTCTTTAAGTTGCTTATATATAAATTAAGATATATTTACATGTAGGAAAAAGTATATTTTAGCGTCATATTCAAAATTT
>JAUZNK010003790.1:0-10728 GCA_035046665.1 Euphysa ruthae | reverse complement strand
TTTCCACTCAGGGTTTGATCTAATAAGCATCCTAGATATTTCACTGAGGTATGTTGTTTGATGGATATGCCTCTATATATCTGTGTCAATAAATTTGGCTGGACAGCAGTAACTACTGCCATAAAACTTTCTTCCAAACATTAAATAATTATGTAATGCAACCACTGCTTTAGTAATAAATACAACAGTTACCAATTTTGTTATTACTGCGTGTCGAAAAACTCTGAACCTACTAGTAGCTACTCCAAAAGCGTTTTCGATAATTCTTCTTGCTCGGGAAAGCCTTTAGTTATATATTTTTTCTTTTGCACCTAGGGCGTGTCGTACATAAGGTTTAAATGAAAAAGACACAAAGGTATTTTTTTTATTGCATCCAGGCAATTGGCGTGAAAGCTTACCGCTGTTCATAGCATAACCTAAGTTAAGTGCAGCAAAGACATCCTCATCGCTTTGCCGACCAGCGTCTCCAATGTCAAGTAAATTCATGGTTTGCGTTTGTTACAGCCATAAGCACGATGCTATGTGTTCCTTTGTAGTTATAATAATAAGATCCAGAACGACGAGGAGATTGCATCACAACATGTTTACTCTCGATTGCTCCTAGACAACTACGAAAATTCCAATGCTTTTCAAAATCGTCAGCAATATTAAGCCACTCGTTTTTAGACAAAGACTTTAAACAGCCATTTGCTAAAAGTGCATCCCATATTGCGCCACTAGTTTCTAATTTAATTACTCTACCTACTGTTGTAGGATTCATTCGATTCTTTATGCCTATAATTGTTTTTGAATCTCCTGAAACCAGAGACGGAAGAGTAACACAAAGTCTTTCATCTGGACTAATGGGAGTACGAAACCTTGAACGTTTGGCTATTGCTGGTGCAACCATTTGTAACAAGTCTTCGTATGTCTTTTATCTAACTTATTCCTGTACAGCCAAAATTCTAGGCTTTATTGGAAAATTGGTTACTCTGCGTTTTAATGAAAGACATTTAGTATGTTTTCATATTTCAAAAATACGTCTTTTTTAATCTAAATTGGTACACATTGTCTGTTTTTAAGTAGCTGCAAAAACAGTGTTTTCTGAAATTTCTCCCAAACCTTTTTTACGCCACTAGTGTTCTAAAATTGTAGCTTACTGACACCCAGGCGCAAATTTTATGAACTTTAGAAATATAGAGATAAAACTTAATTCCTTATCCTAAAAAGAAAAATTTTTTATCACTGCATTAGCAACCGTTAAAGTTGGTTTCAACGAATAAATCAACCTTCTTTTATGCTGATGCTAATTTTGGGCAATAACGAGCATTTTTTGCAAAATATTTTTCCACCATTGTTGGTGCTAGGCTAAATTACATTTTCGAAATTGCGAAAGTGATCACAAATAGAACTTTCAAACATAAACAAAGTTTTACTTATGATCCTGGGTACTAAATCTTCAAAATAGACGACGTAGTAAGATAATCAGAAAAATAAAAAACTTATTTTTTGATAAGAATGAGAATATATTCGAAAGGTGACAACATTTAAGTCAAAAAAGATGTCTTCCATGTTTCTCAAGGGTCCACTCTTTCTTCAAAATTTCGATTTTCATGTTTTTATACACATTCAACTTCAGAGAATAAGAAAAACAACGATAAAAACCACAATTTTATGTCTAAATTTACCCCTTTACTTCAAGTACTCATTTATATTTATTTCTCTATAGCAACCTAAATTTACTCCTTTACTTCAAGTACTCATTTATATTTCTCTATAGCAACCTAAAAAGTGCACAAGAAAACTCTAAAAAATATTACACCTCAATATCTTTTGTTTTATCTTCCAACTTCCTGCCGAGTAAATCTCTAAAAAATTCTTTTGAAAACTCTTCTAGAATGTCGCACTTTAGTTGGGAGGTTATTGAATACTTGCACACTAATGTTGGACATTCGAATTAGCAACCGAACACGTTTGACGACGCCACTCTTCAAGAGTTGTTTCTTTTGACTACCGTTAAGTATTTGGACAAACTTTCAACGTTGACTGCTTTATAGGTCAATTCCTTGTTCTTGTCTCTTATCACCAGGAGTCATTTCAGGTTAATTACATCTTCATTTGTTTTTGATAACCACTGCGTTTTGAAACTTCTTAACAAGCTAAACTGGTATGTTGTTTGTGTTACCGTAATCCATTTTTGAAATTAATGCTTCGTCAAGTCGCTGTTTTGTTATCAATGGCAAAATGCGCTCGAGTTCTTTTAACGAAAATAGTGTTGCTTATACTTATTTTAAAGTTTTGTTTAGTTATTGTATCTTTCACTGGCTCAATTTTTGATGTGATAACATATTTGGAAGGTTCTTCAAGAATGTGTTTGAGATACATTTGTTTTGTTGCAAAATGAAGTTTTGGTTTTTGTAGGATTAAATATCAGGTTGTTTGTTTTAGACCATTGTGTTAGTGTGCTAATGTCGTGACTGATCAAATCCAGACAATGGTCAATGTCTGTGTATCCACTCTCTCACGTATCAAGTCAGACATAGATGTTTGAAAAAAAAATTATTCAAAATATTACGCAAATGAATAGTTTCAAGACCTCCACCTCTTTCAAATTAACATATCCATCTTATTCTATACACCCCGCTTATTTAATTTTTTTTACCGAGTACTTAAAATGGCATCGAACGCAAGTACTTTCAGAATAAAAACACTGCATTGGCTTGCTTCTTTTTCAATGACTTCGTCTATTTTTAAAAATGAATTTAGAACGCGTAGCAAACTGTATATTTTGTGATTCTTTGAAATAATAAGCGAAATAAAAATTCTACCAACCCCGTTTATTAATCACGGATTTTTCAACCCATCCTGATAATTCGAAACTGGAGAATATACACAAAGGCGTGTATGAGTGACCCCAATGGCTGTGTCGGGGAGTTTGAGAACAAAAAAGACAAGTTTCATTTGAAAACAAATCTGCATTTTTTTTTTTCATAAATTACAACTTGGACGTAGGTTTACCTACAATAAAATCTATGGCCAATAATAAAATAAAGCCAAGATTTAGTATAAATTAACAACATAATTTATTCTTTTGCATATTATATTACAAACGTACTAAATAAAGTATAAAATAATAAAAACTCACTGAAGGGAAATGTTAAAACTCTAAACAGATGTGGGGAACAACCATTATTTATTTTAACTAAAAGGCTTTTATTGTAACAACCAAAAAACTTGTTTCTAAGAACACAATAATTTATTAATAGCCACCAAGAACTTGTCAAACGCGTCGTCATAAAAAATAAATAAATAGACAGCAAAAGCGGATATTTTGAATTAGGTGATGTAAGCAGTTTTTCAAAATACAAACAAAAGTAAGCCCATGGTTTCTTTAAAAACCACTTATAGTATTGAGGTTGTGTAAACTAGACCTTGATAAAATAGAAGAAATTTAAACCCCCTAATAATCGACGTGAGTAAAAATAAACAATCGACCTGAGTAAAAATAAACAAACATATTTACATAACCCTTTAAGAGAAAATTGTCTTCGAAAAGAAATCCACACGAATAAAATTCTCAAATGACGTTTATTGATAGTCAATAAAGAGACAAAATATTTCACAAGAGATTTAAATCCAGTATAAACAGATTTATTTACTATTTCCACATAAAAGTCAAACAACTTTTTTCAAGCTGAGCCAACACTTCCCCACAGTGATTTTCTAAGGGTCCTCCTCCACTCCACCGCTAATATATACACTCTGAGCGGTTAGGATAATAATTACTTTAACACGAAAAATGTTAGTTAATGATATTATAAATTAAATCTCGAATAAAAGTTTGGATAAAAGGATAAAATATATGGCAAATAATAATAAGACAAACTACAATAATACTTTGAGTTATATGCCTTTAAAATTATATATAGTACTCTTTTTTCTTCAATATAAGGTTAGGTACAGGCGGATATCGAAATGTTATCTTCAACAATTCAACGATTTTAAATGTCTAAATTCGATTTTTTGAAACAAATTAATTGGCATTCCAATACTACCTCGATTACTTGACTATCTTAACCTATCTACTTAATTACATAATATCGCAACATGATAGCAGATCTCTTATCAGTAGTGGTTGATTCATACGTAAAATTACATTTATATTTGGTCGAGTTAGCTTTGGATATAAAAATTTAAAAAACCATTCGAAATCCGCCTGAGCCATTGACGTTAAACAAAATATGTTAAACAAAATATATTACAAAAATATAATAAAGAAAATAAAACAATAAATAGAGCTCTTAAATAATAAAAGTCGCCACGTGATATTAAATCAGTGCATACCTTTTTTCTTCACAAAAAAATCCAAAATATCTAAAATTACTAAAACTAAAGATTATATTAAAAATATTTCATTTCAAAAATAAAAACTACACTTCGTTACTCTTTCAAAAACGTTAGCGTGATATACAGCGAATTTTCTTAAAATTTTTTTCACTTGCATTTTGCTACTTTTTGAAAGAATCACAAAGTGTTTTTCCACTATACAAAAAAAAAAAAAAAAAAAAAAGCAAAATGCTTTTCTTTTTTTTCCAGATTTTATTTTGAATACCGTTTTTATTTACGATTATTTAAAAATCAAATTGAAGATCATAAAAGTGTGGTATTAATATCAACAACAACAAAAATGAAAATCCTCGATCATTGAGTTTTTAATCTAAATGACGCGTGCGTTAGTCATAGTAAAGCAATACTTTATAAGGAGGTTAGATAATACCACTTATTATGACCATCAATCAGAGAATTAATATTAAGACATGATGGAGCCAAGATAACAAACGATATTATTTAAAACAATAATCAATAAATATATATTTTAATAAAAACAATCCAAAAAATAAACTCCGCAACCAGACAGAGATAAAATACTTATTTTGGAATTTCAAACATAAAGCAACTTTTTGAAATTTTTTAAGGTAAATAAATTCGAATTTTACCTCCGTCTTAAAAAGTATAACACCGCTTTTTCTATCCTCATAAAACGCTTTAAACCAAAAAAATTATAGCAATAATAAATATAAATAATATTTCGAAAACAATTTTAAAATAGGACATAATCTTAATGTTTTAACAAATATAAACGAATACATGCATAAAAAAGGCATATTATGAGAGACGATTATTTCTGTACATGTTATAGATCAAAAAAAAGAAGGCGAATTGGACGTATTATATACGCACAATTCAATATTTTTAATATAATAATAACAATACTATGTATAAAAATTTGCATCATAGAAAAACAACATTCGAATCAAGAATTTAAACAGCCAAATACAGGCAATCGTCGTTTTAATTCTTCCAGCGAATCTACAGGCGATGAAGGTGATGGGGGGTTTGACGAACCAGAATCGGATGGCGTGGCGTACACACGCTCCTCAAATTTAGTTTTACTGCTGGGTTTGAATTCTTCGATGGATTGCAAAGACACTTCGACAGAGACTGGCCTTCGCTGGGAAAATTCCATTAAGTTGCCATTAGGTGATGGAAAATTCTCTGGGATAGCATTCATTGGAAGATTTAGCGTGTTTTGCTGCATCTGGTGCGATGTTTCATCAAAGAGAAAAACATCACCTCCAAAACCAGGTGATGTGGGCGGCGTTAGTGAATTATTAAAGGGAGATGGTGCAATTTCCAAAGCAGGTGAGGGCGGAACGGAATCCATGCTTGAGATAGAACAAGAACGACCAATGTTGGCTTGAGCTAGTTTCTTTTCCTCGTCGTTGTGAATAAAATGACAGCGTGGTCCATAAGGACAGAATCCAATTGTATGGTAAGTGCGGCAAAACTCTGTTTTATATTTTGGATGTCGATTTAGTCCTCTAAGCTCGTGATAGCCATGTGCAAACTGACATTTATCACCGTATTTACAAGTTCCATTTTCTTCAAATGGGCGACACAATTCGGTTTTATAGCGACTTGAATTTGTAGCGCCACGCTTTCGTTGTTGTGCATCTAATTCGTCTTGAAAAGTGGCACTCTGGCACCTTTCTCGAAAAGGCGAAATATTTCCACTCGTATTTCCTAAAAGTTGGTCTTTAGGAGACGGTGGCATCGAGTAAAAATTTGCAGCACTCGGGGACATTAGCTGTTGCTTTGATAACCCACTGCTAAGAGAGTTAATATTTGTCGAATTTGTTGAATGTCTTCTCGGAATTAACAAGTTACTTGGTCGTCTATCTTCCATCTTCTGACGCAAATCTAGCATCATTGGCCGCTGTTTACTCTATAAAACATTTAGAATAATTTACTTCCACAAATTCAGATTTAATATTTGAATCAAGAAAAAAAAAAAAAAATATGGTTTCTTATCAGAATATTTTTTTCAACTTTTATCACTAACTTTCTTTAGTTTTATTTACTTCTTTATCTGATTAAACTCTCAAAACATTCACATGAAGAAGACACACATCTTTTTATTGATATATGTAAATCTGTTTTGTTTTGTTGTTATTGTTATCTACGAGGAATTATATTAACTTCGACAAAAATATCATAAAAATACTTTTTAACTTATTCATGTATAAATCCGTAAAATATATATATAACAGCAATTGTCAAAAACATACGTTATAAACAAGCTTCGATATTATTCAGTATTTCTCACATTACTTCTTAAAATAATCCAAGATATTTTGGGCGGCAAAACAAAAAGCACGTGCTCGTCTGATTTTTAGTTAAATAATATATATTTACCTGATGTATAACATCATTTATATCATAGAATGCTGATACTAACGCTGTAGACATTTCTCTATTTTCTAAAAATATAATAGTCGTAGTTTATTTATTAAAAAACCAAACAAGAAAATCTGTATTCGTTATTTTATAACACGCTCCACGCGATGTTCTATTAAACGACGATAAAAACATTGACGAAAGGTTTGGTGTGATCTACATAGATTTATTCAGTGGTTGAAATTAAAACAATAGGAATAAACAATGAGGCGTGACTAAGAATGCTTGTCAATCAAATTCTTTTGTTATCATGTTATTAAAAGTTTTTATCTTCAACCAATAGATTTCGTTGTAGGAAGTTAAAAAAAAAAAAAAAAAAAAAAAACATGGTTATGAACCTTATGACGTATTTTTTTAATGTTGTTAGACATTTCGTCAATTTTTATCATTTTTAAGCAATAAATTCTAAATCTTCAAACTACTTCATTTAATTCGATTTTATTTTTTAGTCTATAAGTTTAGTTTGCGTTAAAAATCAAGTATAGATAAAAACAACTCTGGATATATTAAGAATATATCTAAATTTTTTGGGATAATTTTATGAACACTAAATTCCCGTTATAGTGATATATCGCTATATATAGATAATAAATAAATTATAAATAGTCTATAAGGTTGCCCGATTAAAATAAGCTTAGTTTATTTTTAGTTGGAGCCAATTGCAGTCTACTACTACCACGAAGAGAACGAACGGAAAACAACACTTTCATTTCAGACAGGCATTCAAAGGTATACATGACATATGCAATTTTCTTTTAAAGTGACATTTTATTTAAAAAGAAGAAAGAGTATTGCCTTGTTTCTACGAACGAATATTATAAGCATTAAAAACATCTCTAGCATGCATTTTGGCATTATAAACAAAAAGTAAGATAAGTGATAACATAAAACACGACGGGTGACAACTGATACCTTCACTTATCTGACTTATCCTTTGTCTTTCACGTAGCATTATCTGTTATGTTATAACCTTGCTAAAGCATATGTAATTTGAATTTCTATACATATATTTATTGAATAAAACAAACCAACTAAGTGTTTGTAAATTACATCTTTTTCTAATAAACACTTTTTGAAACTTTGATATCAAATTCCACAATTATTTACCACGATGAATGAACGCATTATAATTATATGACTTTGTAACATTACTTATAAAAACCATTCATTTGTATTTCGTTTATTTTTGGCTATAAATATAAAATAACAGACCTTAATAAACAATTTTTGAAATGTTAAAATCAACAGAACTATTTTTTATTAGTCAATGATATGAAGTTTCTTTAAAAAATATTCAAAGTGATACCACTTGGAACCGAAAAAGATCTCTATAAATTAGTTAAAATCATAGCAAAAAATATAAACATCAAATGACATCTAACAGCAAAAATTGAATCATAAAAATATTCTAAATTTCATAACTGAAAAACACATGCTGTTACCATTAAGTTATTAACTATAAACAAAGTTATATCTTTAACTAAAACAAAATCAAGTTACAGATTTTATTTTTATATATACTTTATCTAGCTTTCTTTAAATAAACTCTTGTTAAGCAAGTAATCCCTGCTGTTCTTTGCGTCTTGTATCCAATTAAAATCAGTCCGAAAATGTATATGTATAGTGCAGAACTGCACTAGTAAAAAATATTTGAGCATTTGGACTGGTACAGGAAATTGCATATAGCCTCAGCCACCTGTGGTACTAATGGGCCTATTAACAAATATTAGTAATAATAGTACTCAAATATTTAGCAATAAAGCTTTTATTTTTTAAATGTTCTTTAGAGATATTATCTAGTTAAATGACCGAAGCAAAATTGGTTTGAATTTTTTCTTCGACCTATTTTGGCTGATCTAAAGACATTCAACAAATATACAGACTCACCTTATATATCTTAAAAGGCTTGACTCTCTTAAATGTCTTCCTATCGCAATAAAAATTTAAACCAATTTCAATTTATATCCAATCTTTGAAACGGAAAAGATTAGTAAATGACAATACCAAAGTGATGTAGTTAATTAATACCTTAAAAGAAGTTTAATTATTGAGTTCCTGCCAGAAAGTATGTATGTATTATGTATGCTATAATCAATATTTCGAAATTAGATCATATATTGGCATGTCTATCTTCCGTGTGCATGAATATAAATTGATTTTACAAGGTTAAAATTAAGAATGGAATTTGAAAGAGACCTAAATGTAATATTTAAGCAAAGTTTCCACTGAAAAGTCTTTCATTATTGTTTTTACACTTTTTAGATGAGGAAAATTTTTTAATGCACTTTTAAGGCTGTTTTGTTTGTTGTTTGCACTTTACTGGATGTTTTTAAATTTCTAAACTTTTTAAAAAACTTTTTCATTAATTTGTAAAAAATACGCTGAAATTTCTGAACGTATTTTTTATAAGAAAGACGCTTATAGAAAATCGAGCACTTGTCCGAAAAAATGGCTAAGAAACGTATAGGTACTTCATGGAATTCTTTGATAATGTAACCAATTCCATTACTTCACAGAAACTTAAAAACACAAAAAATAAGAAACTGCTAGAGCATGTGCTTCTAATCCAACGAGAGGCGGTTCCCGGAAATAAGCCATCGGGTTATTTAATTCTCATTGCATTACATGCGGAAAGCTTATCTTAGTTAATTAACTACCTTATCTACTTGAATAATAAAAATATTGTTTTCATTTAAAATCCGAAAATTTGACTGAAATTATTTAATTTCATTTTTTCGAATTTGTAAAAATCTTTCATATTAAATTATTGTGATGTCAATAAAACAAGACATTATTTAAAGTCAGTATGTAATACATTTCTATTATCCATACAAGAAAACTTTTTCCCAATACCTGACAATAAGGGCTGAAGGCCCAATGTTTGCCGAAGACAAACCTAGCAGATCGGGCCCTAAGGGCCCAAAATCTGCTAGTTAAACAATAATAATATTTTTTCGAACCTAGATTGATTAGTATTAAGTTTAAAATAAATGCAGCACGCTGACATAACTTGAAATATAACCACATGTTATTCGACATTTCTGATTGTTTATTTTTTTCTTACTGCATTTCCAAACTTTAAAAAAATTTGTGAGACTCAAGATTTTAAAAACAAGATCAACATAAAAACTTTTGTGATGTCACAGTAAACAAAACACATCATTTATGATTTTAGCAAGCATAATATGTAAAGAAGCTCTCATTTTGAGGTTATATGCTCAACTCCTAGCGAGAGTATCTGCTTCGAATAGACAGTCTCTCTATAAAATCTTAACTATTATAATAATTAACGATGTTGATATAATACTTCAACAATTAACTGAATTAGCTATAACACTAACAGGAAAGTACTAACTTCTAACTTTAATAATGTATTTTTTACTCTTTTTTTTTAAGCCATGTCTCTCCACCTTATAAAATTTTCAGTACAGTATCATAGCGAATATCTTTAAAAATTTATTTGCTAATAAATTTAGAAGAGAATTGAAAGAGAAAAATGACTCATCAAATATCCAAAACAAATTTTCATCAAACGTATTTTCAATTATATTTTGGTTTTATCAAGTAATCAAATATTTAACAGAAAAAGATTTTATGGCGAAATGTAAACCTAAATATTGATTCAATATGTTAGTTAGAAGAACTAAACAATCAAGCTACACTAACATAAATTAAAATGGATATTCGGATTAAAACTTCACTCTTTTTACAATAACAAACAATATCGTTAAATTTAGGAATTATTAACAATTACACACTGACACTCCTATTTATTATACATTTCTAGATAAGATTTAGAGTAAGTTTTATGTTGAGGTTTCTATGAACGAACTAAACTATTGCGAAGTCTTACCAAAGAACTTACCTCAAATGTTTTCCTTATATAAGTTTTTTCTGTCTACGGGTTTACAGGAATTTTTGACAAAAAAAAAAAAAAAAAAAAAAAAACAC
>JAUZNK010003789.1:0-10729 GCA_035046665.1 Euphysa ruthae | reverse complement strand
CATAGCTTTGAAAAGTCCTTATTTAACTGTTTTTCTATTTCCTTTGCTCTGCTATGTTGAAATACAAGGCAAAAATTTGTCCACGAACAAGCGTTTTAGTATAAAGCACATAAGCACATATGTAGCTAAAACTTGCGTTTTTAGTCAATTTCCATTTATCTGCTGATAACAAAAAATTTATTTTCAAACACCCTGATTAGAAAGCATATTTTAGTTCACAATATTTACGGGAAAATGACGTCATTACAGTAGAGACGCATACAGAGTATAATTTCGAAGAGTTTTTTAGACGTAACAGCTTTCTAATAAAAGTAGGATATTGAAATCTGGCAGATTAGATAACAAGATTGTCTGTTGTAATTAGCAACAATTAAATAAGACTAATTGGATTTATCTGCTTATAAAAATCAATACATCATATTCATTCTAGGGCGTAGACTACTCAGCATTGATCTGGGGCGTTGGAAACAATAGTTTAAAATTACCAATACCCCTCGGTTGCCCTGAAGGTTTCAAACTTCTACTCAATCTGTGTTGGTAAGTCTTTTGTATTGTTTCTTATTACCTTTTTACTCAAGTGATTTATTTTTTCTTGGTTAATCCTGTCAATTTCGTGTTTTTACAGGGTTTTTCATAACTGGAGGTTACTGCGACAGCATACCTCTGGTGTATTTCATAGGTTTTACAGAGTATTTCATTACCATAAGTGGCTGCCAGGATGTACTTTGATATGTTCAGATACACGATAGGTTTATTAAAAAACTATTTAAAAAAAAAATAATAATAATAACAATAACATTAAAATAAAAGCAATATTTAACGGAGAAAAAGAAAAGATTTTTTTTTCGAGATTGTTCATATTCTTAAAAAGAATTATGTTTATTTTATTTTTTGAAAAATAGAAATTATATTTTTTTTTAACGCTGTTCTTTTATGAAAATTCTATCCAAAACAATGAAATTTTGGGGCAAAAATTCTACTACTTCAAAAGAATAGCTAAAACTTTATACTAACCTCCAAAATTTCGGAAGCTAAACAAAAGCTGACATTTTGAAAAAGGATGATAAATATAATTGTGTTTTAAAATTTTTATAAGATTTGGTACATTCCTTTTCCATAATAGAAGACAAGCTTCGTTTTATTGCAACGACATTAATCGTGAAAAACCAGGAGTAGACCGAAAATTCAATGTAAAAAGTTGTGATTATATATAATTAACGATAAAATGCTATGTCAGCAAAGGTTTGGTCGTTTTCAGTGTAAATTTTACAATATTAATTTCTCTGGCTTCAGCTGAGTCAGCTGTTTCAAAAATGATTTCCCATCTAATGTACGACTTTACTTATTTTAATTAAAACAAGATCGATTAAAACTGATTTGATTCACGGTTAAGAAAGCATAAAGGAGCACGGTTTGCGAGAGCAAAGCACTGGTACTAATAGGTTTTATTAGATGTTATTATATTTCGCACTTATAATCTCCTCTATGGACATAATGAAAAACTCCCAGTAGTTTCATTCTTATATATTGTATTGCATTCTTTTGTTTTTTGTTTCGTTTCGCTCCTTTTCTGTTTCGTTTCGTTCCTTTTCCTTAAAATTTTTTTTTATTTAAAAGGTGATAAAGGAAATAAAGAAAAACTCGAGGAGAACTTTTCCATTAATGGAGATAATCTTTTGTTAAGACATCCAGACTTGTCATCAAATCTACAGAGGAAATATACATCAAGGCATACAAGTTCATTGTACTTAACAAAAAGTTCCAAGAAGATTTTTTTGGCACAATAATGCTTGAGGATATCAGTGAATTTTTAAAAAATGTGATGTGTGTCAAAAACGTTAAAAAAAAAGTTTCTTTCTCCTGAGTTGCAATGTATACCTGTTCTACCAGAAGTAACACAGCAGATTGGAGTCGATATCTGTAATTTACCAGAATGAATGAATGAACGAACAAGATTCTTTTGTGAAAGTGTTGAATGCTAAAAAATGTGAATAGCTAAACTTAATCGAAGGTATTTTATTCGCCCATGGCGTAGGCGTCTATTCATCGATGAAATATTTGCCATTTTTTCTCATGTACAGCCGGATGAAATCGTTGAAATCATCCTTATAAAATCATCCTTGTAAAAGTTGTGAAAAAGCTCAATTGAGCCTGAATCGGCCTTTAGCGGAATTTCAAAAGCATGCCCAAAATTCATCGCGTTCTTACAAAAAAAAAGCCAGTTGCTTCCAAAAGTTCACCTAGATTTTTTTGGAAGAGATCACAAGGAGTTATATCAATACAACAGAAGAATAAAAGTTGGAGTTAGAAGAATCATCGACCTTTTTTTAGACCACAGTGATGTTACACTCCTCATTATTAAGGCAGTAAATAACAGAAAATTTTCTTTTTGGCTGCATTTGGAACCCCAAGAATATTCAATGTATCATATTTCCAAAGTTAATTGGAAAACTCCAAAAGTAGCATTTTGAAGCCAATTTATTACCGACAATGAAAGTAAAAATCAAAGAGGAGGAGCTCTGGATTCGTAAGGGGCTCTAAGATTTAAAAATCGAAGATTCACATATTCTATAGTTCAAGAGCGCTTGATATGATGAAACCATATTCATTGGCATTTGACTCGCTTTGCATAAGCTAAGCCTCCTGTTTGAGCCGTAGGCAGTCATTTTTCATTAAGTTTATGTAAATAAATCAATAAAAAAAAATTTTTTAATATCATAGATACAGTGCAAAATTTGACTTGTAAAGAACTCGATGATAAGGATAGCTAAATACCAATCGGTGTTAAATACTCAAAAAATTCGCTTCACTTTTCCAACCAGTATATCATGATCATATCCAATTTTTACATGATGGAGGAATACAATGATTTCTAAGTTTTTACTCAAGTGATCAAGTTCAGATATCTGATAGATTGAAATCTACCTTGAATCGTTTGTCAACGAAGTGGCTATTTTCGCTGTAAAAAAGTGCTGTCAGAGAATTTGGAGAAGTAACACCTAAATTTTTACCAGTTTACAATTGGATGGGTTTAACTGCGGTCTTCTCGTTTTACTCGTTCTCTGCGGAAATCCTAGTCACCAAAGTCACCATAGAGGTTATCTTCGAAGTAAAAGACATGCAACAACTCTTGATACGCTCTCTTGAACGAAAACACTGATCACCTTTTTCAAAATTAATACAGAATCAAAGATTGTAACGTTGAATAATATTGACTTTATGGTACATAGTGTCAAGGTTTTTTTATTTGCACCCACCTTGTAATTATAACATTTTCTTTTAAACAATATTCTCTTTGACATTCTTTTGAAACCGCATGCATAAAAATATGTGCTGCTCGTTTTTACGGTGAGAAGCTTTTTGCAAAAATCAAGTTTTGAAGCTAAATATTATGGTCGTTTTGCATGTTGTATTTAAAATTCGTTCATTTACTTCAAAATACCCTTGCACTTTTCAAAAACCAAATTTCATCTACCATAGCCTTTTGACAATTACAGCATTTCTGTGTTCTTAAAACTTATGTCATTATAACCTATCCCAAGTTAAACATTTACCATTCCGCAAAGATTGTAAGAAGTATGAAGTGTATGAACTTCATTCAGGTATAAAGTTATGTGTTTTCTTTTTCTTGTAAAGGGGAGCCAAAATCAGTAGGGGAGTTAGCTTTTTATAGGGAATAATAACTCTAGAGAGGCGCATTTTAAAGTGACTTAGGAGTTAATATTTACTAGTTAATAACGACCAGTTACACTAGTTTGTAACAACTGGAGGGTCATTTTTAGGGCAGCCAAGATTTTTGGTGATACCGGAATTGGAATTTTAATTAAAAGTTTATATTTATGTATTAGTGATGTTATGAATAAATTAAAAATGAAATGTCACTGTCCAGTTGACGATTTTAAATATTCCCAGTTCCGATGTTATATTAGTATGTAAATACTTTAGTTTACTTTTCAGTTTTAGAATATTGTAAATGAAATTTTGTAAATAAAATTTGAAAGTTCTTTCAATCCTTTCAGGAATGGCAAACCAAAGAATCGCCCTTCGTTTCGTCAGATATTAATGCACCTTGACATGGCCGCTTCAGATGTTCTACAAATGCCCAAGAGGAAGTATTTCAATAAACAGGTTAGTTTCAGACGTAATTTTAATTTAAAAAAATGAACACCTCCCAGAAACTATCAAAATAAAAATAAAAGCGCGAAACCTCCTGTTTGTGGATAATAAAAATTTTATATTCAAGTTCGAAATACTCAAACGCTGGCTTATACAAGCATCTCGTGCGTAATTATTTGTCGTATTGTAACCTCTAAAATTATAAAATCCCACCTGAAATACCACGTATTTATAGTGGACAACAGATTTTCCAGTTTATCTTTAGCATAATTTCCAGGTGTTTTCTTACGAAAAATTCGTGCCGGGTGAAAATTACAACAAAATATTAAAAGCTCAAAGAATATCAAAATGACTTAACGGAAAAATATTTCGAACTATGCCATTATTCTAAAATTTTATGAAATATAACTACGTTTTCACCTAGCTGTCATGGCGGCACGAAGTGGTTGAATACTTTAAATGGCTGAAGTCGCAAGGTTCCCAGCTGACACTCGTTGAAGATGACATAGCAGCTAAGAAAGAGGAAGCTATCACGTAATGTTTATACAGCTTGTCACATAATACCCACAGGCCTTAATGAACATGGATATTTTATTTAATATCCAAGACTAAAATAACCCAAGAATGGGAAAGGATTGAATTATAGCCTGTATTAAATGTTTTACCTACGTTTAGTATGTTATAGTTATATGTTTTTAAACAGCTCCCAATCTAATTCCTACCATTTTTACGTAAATAATAAACTCAACCCATTTTGCGTCGGTCATTATGTAAATCCAGCCTATTCTACGTAAGTCTTGATGCAGTTTCAACCCTTTTTTAAAGTGGTTTCGAATGCAATTCCAACTTTTTTTAAGTAGGTGAGATGTATCTTCAACCTTTTTTTTTTTGCAGGTCATAAATGTAACTGCAACCGTTTTGTGTAACTCTAATTCTTTCAACGAATGTCTAATGTAATTCCAACTAATTTTATTAAGACCTTAATTTAACTGCAAAAACTTTTACGTATATTCTAATCTAACTGAAAACCTTTCTACGCAGCTTCTAACTTGACTGTAACCCTCTTTAATTAGGTTCTAATGTAACTGTAACCATTGATGGTAGATGTCTTATATAACCAAAATTATTGACATATTAAAATTTTTTTTGATAAGATAAAGATATTTTTTATAAATTAAATTGCGTCGATATTGATGACAGAATCTTACAGAACCTTATCCATTTGCATTTTTAAAAAAAACTATGCCACTGACTGAAAACCTTGAATCAATGTGTGAATTACCTGCTGATAATAAATGCGTATGTTTATTAGAAAACTACTAAATAAAACTACTAAATAGAGCATACTTAGTAAAGACTTTTTAAGGTGCAGTCCACGTATCACGTGGTGTACCATAAATGGCTTAATTCTCAGTCACCTGGCTCACATATTTTTATGTGAACTACTCTCGTATTCATTTATGTATCACATGATTTATTATATGAACCAATCTCTTGACTGCAAATTTCTCTTCTGTATATACAATTCATGTTTAGTATTTTCACAGATACTCATCAATCAAATCTAATCTGAACAGGTGCTTTAACACCTCTTTGAAAATTACCTTTATGAACTAAGCACTATATAACTATGAGCTTGAAACTATTTTACTTCTAAAAACAAGGAAGTCTAAACTCTAATCCATCCATTTCAAACACAAAATTTATACGGTATGTTTTAAAATTTTGCTATTCATTCATGACAGTTAAAACTATTTTTACTCACTTTATATTTTGCAAAAATAAATAAATAAATCTAAATTAACATGTGTTTATGTGAAAGTTAGAATTTGCACTGTTTTACAATTGATTATTTACACTTCATTTATACGCCCGAAACTTAATTGCTGCAATTAGTGATCAGACTTACAATGAGACTTTTTGTAAAGGAATTGAGCCCTTCTAGTATTACACCGCACTTGTAAGAACTTCTCAGGACGTTGGGGTTGCATGCAATAGTTGCTTTAAAAAAAAGTGAAACCTATATTTACTACTAACGTTTACTACTAACAAAATAATAAAAATAAATAAACAGTTGATATCCTTGTCCACCAAAAAGTCTTAAAAGTCCGAATAATTTGACTTAAGGAGCAGTAACTAAGCTATCACGTGCTCAACGATAAAAATTTTAAGGTTAATATTTAGACAAGTACGCAAGGTCCGTCAACTGTATGAAGAAAGGTTATTAAAAGTGAACGAATTGTACAGGGAAGCTAACGAGTGCATGTTGCAAATACAGAATAGAGAAGATGAACTCAAAAAGTTTGTAATTAGATTGTTAACTAAGTTGATTTTATTATTTATATTCTGATTAACAAAATATACTGATTTATTAGCGGAACTTACCCAGAGCATTCCTTTTCTTGTTAAGATTTTATAAGAAGTAATTCATAAATGGATTTGAACAGAATATTTGATAAAATAATTGGAAAATATGGTTGTCTGGTTGAATGATTAAAACTTTGGTTTCTGATACCAAAAGGTTCGATTTCGATCCCACCTAGAGACCAATGATTTTCTTTACTGTAAACTCAAATGGGAGCTCTAAGTATACCGGAGCCAAACCCGTGGGCCTTTCTAGAAATATCGCACAATGCTATTTGTTGGCCTCCACTTTCAAAATATAAAAAGTAATAAAATTTGACTTACCCTTAACGGTAATTTTTATTTTACAGGTGGGAGGAAGAACTGAAAAAAAAACAATGCATTCCTCAAAAAGAATGTAGTTGGAAGAAAAATGAAAGAAGTGCTGAGTTAGCACAACATATTACACGTAGAACAAGGTTGCTTAGTGAAAGGTGATTAAATTAATTTATAAACTGTTTTCACTCGTTACACTTTTCTTGAAAACGGCTTCAAATAATTATCTGTTTCTTCTCTCAACATACGGAAAACCAAATATTTCAAAATACTCTCGTTAATTTACACCCTTGAAGATATTTGATAAACTCCTCTCTTTATTTAATGCCCCATCTAATCTATAACTTCCACCTACCGCGATGTAATAAAATGTCGACAACTGGTACTGAACTGTCGAACATGGAGGTGGTGGATTCATGGTTTAAAAACCTTGAGCTCTTCTGGAAAATAACTCTTTTTTTAATTTCTCAATTTAAGTCAGAGATTCTACCCATCTACCTACTGGATTAAGAGCACATTGATTTTAGAAGCTTCTAGAACCAGCCAGTTTTATGACAATTGGCTGATTCCAGACATGAAAATAAGCTTTGTATTTCACTGCTGGTACGCTGAGAGATAAAAACAGCTAAATTTCAGAATTTAATATCAATAGATAATGTCTTATATATCACGTCTTATATAAAGCCTGATGCTTTATAGCTATCATGTGAATAGGCGGTTATTTATAAAAGTATTAATCCTGATCCAAGTTGACAAAAGTTGTTTCTAGAAAGAAGGGGTTTTCTTTTGCTGCACAGTCTCGATAGTACTTTTTTACCCCGTGGAAATATAGCTTTCGATGAAAGATATATGTTCAAAATGTAGGTAGGATTCATTTTTAAAATCAAAAACTTAAAATTCAGGTAAATAAAAAAATGACAATGAAATCTTGACAAACCGAGTATCAAAAACACCAAGGTATAGAAATGGAATGAATAAGAGATCTTGATACTTACTTCCAAAATCTTTGTTAAAAATATAATGTATTTCTCTTTTAGTGAGCTGATATCAACCAACGAGTCTGCTTGCACCAAAAATGAAAAAAAAAAAGCTATAAAACGAATGACTAAAAGTCTTTTTACAGAGAACGGTTTTAAACCACGTGCAAATTCTTTGAACTCTTGCCGTTCAACAGAATCAATACATCACCGACATTCATTAAACTTAGAGCTGAATATGGATCGAAGAAAATGGAAATCAGATGAAACGAGTGACCGAAATCGATGGAAATCAGATGACAGGTATGATTTCAATAAAATGATAAGTAAGGAGGAGAATAAACGATGGAGTGATGATGATGAAGATTTGAAAATATTATTAGATAAAGAAGCAGATAAAATAAGCATATGTGACAATGGAGAAGATTTACTAAAACTTTTAGGAAGAGATATATGTAGTGATGACGGTGAAGACACCGAGTTAGAGTGGGATTTACATCAGGACGTTTTAGAACGAGTTCGTGACGTTGGGTTACGTTAATGCTGTGTTAGTGATATTTTGTTTAGGTAGATACTACCTCGGACTTTCACAATTGCCTTATACTCACTTCATGACAAGAAAAAGGTGACAAACAATCAAAGCATGATTAGTTGAGCTATTCCTGAAAAGAGGTGGGAAAGATTTTTGGCTATAACTGATTAGAATGTCTAATAACGCACGTGTTAAACTGATTCAAAGCATTTTATGCAAGTATCATGCCTCCATCAAAATAATAACCAGGAAGGTATCAACCACCCCGATGCTTATGAACAGCTATATTTTAGGAGCAAAATGGCTGGTTAATCCCTATGCTTTAGAAACAAAATATTGGATCAACTTTTTGCGCCATTAATAAAAATAAAATAAAATAATAAAATTTTAGGATAACTCGAAAATAAGCACTTTAAAAACGCCTGATGATACTGTCATTTAAACCAAATTTCAACCTTCAAAAAAAATTTACTATTTCCTATTTTTTATAAATATTCATAAACTTGCTCCCTGGAATTCATCATCTTTCAAACAGTGGGGCTGAATAAACCCCACCGTTGTAAAGTTTTGTAGTGTTTTTGTATTGTTTGTTTGTTTTGATTCAAACCCTATATGTGAAGTAGTGTTATATTAGACTCAACTTTTACGTTGTGACGACTTAATGTGTTTTTATATGCAAAGTATGTTTATATAGCTTTTAGTGTTTTTACCTCAAATCTGTACAATTCTGTATCTTTAAAACCTGTCAATAAATATATCTAAGTTTTATAATTCTCCCATCCCGTATCCTCAGTAACGAATTTTATGTTGGTCTTATTTAAATCATTTGAGATGCAATGGCATAAAAAAGAACACCGTTACAAACACCAATAAAGTGTTTCCGTTAACGTGGTTGGACAGAAACTACTATGAACTTTTATCTTAAATCCTATAGATACTAATACCGTATGTTGCTTATTGCCTCGACTGTTTCCATAATTTGATAAGCTTTTTTTTCAACTTTAAATAATCGTTGTAAACCTTTCATAAACTAGGCTTGGCTAATTTAAGTCCTACAAACAACCAATCAATCAATCAAAATGTTCACAGTTAGTTTTGATCTAAGAATAGGCTTACTCCCTAAGTGTAATAAAATTAAAATAGCAAATAAAGTATATCGTCGATTTTTTTGTCATTAAAAGTCGCCAAATTTTGGAATTGGGTAGACGGAGAGTAATTTAATACCACGGCATTATTGAGTGTGAAAATGTAGAGAGTTTCAGAGCCATTTGATATATATGTCGCCACATTAACAATACACCTGAATGATTTACAAAATTAACCTTCATTATTACTTTACCCAAATATTTGAACTGAGTAGTCGTCAGAATTAAAGCTTCAAAACATATCGTTCAAATAGAAACTCCAAAACAGGCTTTCCTTGATGTCTAATTGTTCTAAAACTGAATGCTGATATTAGAACTTTTTATTCCAGAAAGAAAATATTAACTTTTAGCGAATAACTTTAAGTTTCATCAGGAGTTCCTTATTAAGGCCTGCAACATACTAAAAATGTATTTTTTTTTTTACTTATGTGAAGGTGCTATGTAGTGAAACACAATTCATGCCTGTGAAAATTCATTTGTCAAACCGTTTGCTAAATTTTTTGTAATATCGTTAGCTGGTTTGCAGATAATTTCATTGTAGCATACCCAAATAAGTTCAAATCAACGTATCAAAAAGCAGTTGTGGGCTAAGATCTACTATACCTTAAAAATAGAAATTCCACATATGTCTTTGAAAAAATTTTCCCAAGTATAAAAATATAGAATGAACTCAAATTGCAAAATACACATAGGTAGTTTATGTAAAAATAATAAAATAATAAAAAATTTTGTTGGAGAAATTTAGAAAGTTATATCTTTTGATAACACAATAATTTTGCATTATTGTCCAATAATTTGGATGTTTACATAATGGCAGAAGACAAAGCTAATAAAAATTTGAGACTTTTATGGGTGTTTGTAATTTCCTACCTTATGGGCCATCATACACCATCTGAGAAAAATTCAGAACTTCATAAGGGCTAATACTTAAGGTACAGAATCTAAACACACTCTTCTGCAGAGGATATAAATCTTTTAAACTCTGGTTTTTATGTGAAATCTATTTAATGTAAAGGAAAAAATCTAACTTGCTTAGATGAAAAGAACAAAACAGAATTATCGAATGAATATTGGGCAATTAAGAATGAAAACTGTACACCGAGTGTTAGTTGGTCCATTATTAGGAAAAGTCTTACTTATAACCCAAAACATTACACCGTACATACCGTTATTTTTCAACATCTTTATTTTTTTTTTGTAGAAAATATGGCTGAATGATTGCCATTAGGCATGAAACTCCGAGTACCATATATAGTTGTATTTTTTGCATTTTAATTATC
>JAUZNK010003788.1:0-10729 GCA_035046665.1 Euphysa ruthae | reverse complement strand
TTATTTTTTGCACAAAATCAGAATAAGCCAAATTAATATCAGAGAACATGTCATAATTAGGGAAAGCAATATCGTTTCATATTTGTCATAGACAAAAAAAAAAAAAAAAAAAATTCCATCATCAAAAACACATTCAACAATTTTTTAGTGTCGACAACCATCCTGAGATATAGCTCTTCTGCGGCTTATGCATCAGAATTTTCATTCGACCTTGCAATCAAATTAATAATCAAAAGACTTTGAGTGCAAATTTTAAAATTTCATCGAAATATATTTCAAATCTTCTTTGCTATTGTTACGCAAAAACTTTACTGACTTGGTTTTTTCGACGAGGAAGAACCATTCCACATTAGCCTTATTGCTAAGCAACCGAGTTAATTTTTTTTGATTATGCGATTTGATTTATAATATAAATCGTAGAACCAAAGATAAAATCTTGATACTGAAGTAAGAAAAAGATAGTCAAGATAAGTATTTTATTCTTTCTGTTAATTATGTTAATTCATGTTAATTATTGGCAAAAAATTTTTTGAAGACGAACATAAAATGACTTTAAGGGCTGATCAAGCTTCAAAGACCATTCTAATACATTATAATAGTATATAAATATAAATTATGCAACTATAAGATTTATTTATAAGCATTAAAATTGTAAATTTTTAAAGTGCGTGTACTTTATGTGGGTTATATTTCCCATATCTAGATAAAAGCGCTTGCATTATTCTGAAAGAACTGAACTTGTTTAGTAAATCTTTTAAATTTTGATATCAGGAGGTATATGCAGAGTAAAATGTAGCTTTGTGTGCACTGCATTGGAATTTTTTTTATTTGCTTCCTATAGAGGAACTGAAAGTTTTTAGAAAATTCATCGAAATGTTTCATGAGATAAAAACATACCTTAGTTGGGTGCTTATTCAACTAATTTTTTCGATAGACTGAGTAAAAAATAAAACACCGATAAAAATAAATTTTGGATCAATATTAAGGTGTGTAACATTGCAAAGATTTAATTTGAGTTATGCCCCTTAGACGATGAAACTTTGCAGATATAATGGAATGATTTGGTGACTCGATATTCATAATACTTTTACAACCAATGATAATTTGATAAGTTGATAAGCTTCACGAAGAATTCCATGGTTCAAACGTTATGTTTTAGAAAATTATTCTTAAAGAGGCCTAGGGCAGACTAATCTTCAGGCATACCTTTCATAATCCGAATTTTTCTTCATCACCCATTAAGGCACAACTAAGCAATAAGTTACAGTAAAGTAAAATAAATATTTCTCGAGATATCAGGAAACTGTTTTGAAAAACGCAAGTAAAACCATCACAAGAAACTTCAGAAACTTTTTACACCTCAATTTTTTATTGGTTAATTCAAAACAATTTCCCCCATATTTTGCAGCAAACACATTTAGATTTTATAACTGACCAAGGAAAGGTTTAAAAGAAACTCGGCAATTTGAAATTTTTACAAAATTCAAACAAGTACGAGTGTAAAAAACATAAGTGAGTAGTTTTTGGATGTAACTTAATTTCCAACCACACGAAAACTTTAGGCATAACATTCCATCTAGAGTTAAAAAAATTATTGATATTACTTTTTGCAGAAAAAAAAAAAGAAAAAAAGATTTTATTCAAAAACTTAACCGAACTTAATCCAGCTAAAGTAATCAAAAACGAAAGGATCCGTAAAAGAAATAAAATTTAAGATTGAAAACGTTAACGGTAGTAATTGTTATACTTTTCTTACTTTTCTTACTAACATACTAGTTGAAAAATGTGGTAGTTTATGGAGCAGCGGCCTATTCTACTAATATTTGCGCAACCGAAACCGTAGTAACTTATATATCTAGTTTTCTGTCATTGCATAATTTTGCAATTTTAAAAAGAATACAAATAAAAAATAAAATAAAATAATTGTTATTTAATATCCAAAAACAATTCATAAAATTAATTCAATTCATAAAATTAAAACCTATTTAATAAAAAAATATGGCCTAGAAAAGGTAAATACCATGCTAATATTACAACGGCCTATTTCCTAATATGAATAAAAATGATGTCTAAATTACTTAAAGTAAAAAGTTTGCATGGATTGACTTTGAGAATTAGGGATTACAGATTTGAATCCTTAAATATAATCTACGCAAATACTATACCCTAAAGGAGCACGTTTCTTTAAAACAGATGAATGTATTATTGACCTGTTAAAAAAAACAGGCCATGAAAATTCATATCTTTGATCTATAAAAACACAAACAAACGGCAATAAAGGTAGAGGAATTTGTTCGGTATAAGTCTATTTTTCAAGACCTTGAATTTGAGTTCGATGTTCAACGGTTAGAATAGAACACCGATGCATTGCTTTTCCTTTACAAATATTACCATATAGTTATTAATAAACTTTTTTTAGTTATTTGAGAAAATTTATATAAATTCATTGTGAAAAAAAAAAATGGTTTCATTTTTTGGTTCGAGACTTACTACAGAGATTTGTGTGATTCAGATAAACTCCTGTGCATTTCATGGAAGGGAAAATAACAAAAGGAGGGGTGGATATGAATTTTAAAAAGAAAAAGCCACAGTAATAGTGATGCAGCACGAAATGCTCAATACAATTTTAAAAACCTTCAAAACCCAGATATAAAAGCAATGTAAAATCATTAACATGCAGTAAAACAGTCATTTAAAAGAAAAAAACAGACTCGACCTTATACGCAATGATTTATGATTCTGTGTGTATTTTCACTTTTTGTGAAAACAATTATGGCTATGTTACTGAAAATTCCTATATAAATAGCATACTAATACTCCACCTGCTGCACTTATGGCAGTGAATGTAAATCGTATTGCGTATAAAGACTTTCGGTAGCTATATAGACATCGTTCATGGCCTGAACAGCTTCACTAAGTTTTTGCCTAAGCAGGTCCTCGTCTACGTCCTTTGCAATATTATCAATCAAATGCTTCCTAGTAGGTAATGTGTACATAGCTACTTGAGCTGGTTTTCGAATATACCAAGGGTGAAATTTTGATAAGCTATCGCTGTAAGATTTCAAAGCAAGCGTAGAAACTTTTTCGTCATTACCAGATCTTGCCAACCCATCTAGAAATAGTTTAGTAAATTCTAGAGCACGATGTAACCTTAATAGTGTACGCGATCCGTGAAGAGGTATTTTCTTATCATTTTTGTTGACTTCAATTTCTTGCAGCATCATGCCTTCCATATGAACGTAATGTTCCTTATTCTCACTCTCTTTTCGGAAATCCTCCTGGAATTCAAAAACCATATGAAAAAAGTTTATAAAAGAATCCCAAGATTACAAAAAATCAAGAAATTCAGGACCTCAGAACTTGATATAAAAAGTTCAAACATAGTTTTAAGTAACATAAAAAATAACAAATGGATAGGAAATTTAGATGAAACATATTTTGAACATAACTTGTGAATTGAAAAAGATTTTTAAAACTAGTGTATGTGTCTGATAAAATTTTAATAATAACAGTTTTTCAAAAAATGTAATTTTTGGGCCATAATTTGTAAATTGTTGGGCTGAAAAAATGACTGACAAGCATTTTTTTTCTTGAGCAAAATCGAGCAATGTTATGATTGGACTATATTTGAGGTTTTGAGGACTGGAACAAGGACCTGATAATTTATAAACAAGCCAACATACCAAAATAATCAGAAATAGTATTTCCAAACATAACTTAAGGGTTGAAAATTTTGCTGACAGAAATTTTTGCTTATTTCTTGATTTTCGTTTTAAATTCTCGCAAAAACTCTTTTTTTTTTTTTTTTTGTGATTCTGGAAATTAAATTATCGCGAAAAAAGTGTTTAGTTGAATTTTTTTGACTTGAAAATTAAGGGAAAATACCTGGGTTATAACAAGATTTCCCACTCTATTTTACTTTTTCCCTGAATTGAGACAAAAAGCAGAACGGCCAGAATAGAAGCAGAGCAGGTTTTTGAAAAGAAAACACACAATTCATCAGTCAGTTGAATGTATTTCTACAACTTTCTTTTTCTTTGATAGAGTAGGTCGAGACACAGAGAGCATACTGCTGATATAGTGTGAAGGAACATTTCTCTTCTTTTCATCTTTCTTTTTGCTTTTGCTTATTGTAACTTAATGAGATTTACCACTAGTTTTTGATCCCAAACCTCAGGAATTTTAGATTTTATTGATACAAGATGATAACCCGATTATAACTTCATTCTGATGCTCCGCATACTTTTCCACCACAATCATTTTATATTTCTCTAAAATGAGTTGGCTGACAACTGTTCTTGGTATTGTTACCACAATATTACAAGGTATCTCTAAACCTCCTCGGATCAATTGTGTTCACCTATAACCTGCTGATGAAAGGTGGGCCTTGACAATTGCTCCACGTTCAATAATGAATTTAGTAATGCGCAAAATTTCCATTGAGAAATGGCCCACAATCTTTCCACTTTTATTGGTTGCTTTTATTGCTAAGTCATCGAAAGGGTTTTATTTCTAATAACCACAATAATTTATTCACTTTCCACTGGTTGCCAAGTCTTTCGATAAAAATGAAAGCCACGGATTGCAGCTTACAAAATGAATTTTTGCTTGCATTCTCGTTTGGTCAGCAAAGAAATATGATTTGTCTGTCTTTTCTTTCATTAAAAATTTTTTTTTCTTAACAATAAGATTAGAACGATTATTGTAGAATGTTTTGATTCGTTGAAAATAATTTGCACGCACAGAGCAATAAGATTCATACGATCTCTATAGTGTTTTGATTCATCTGCAAATACACACAGAAGTATTTGCAAGGTTTAATAGTAATATTAAAATGTCGTTTTTAAATGCGTTAAAGAAACTGCAAGAGAAGAAAGCAAAAGAGATTTCTCCCGAAGTAGTTGAAATAGACAAAGAAAGGGAACAGTGTTGTAGTATAGATAAACAATCATTTAAGATCAAATATTTTACCCCTTGCCCTTATTTAAAGATACTGAGCTAGCCATTCATGATTGAAATTTTTTTTTAGATAAACTATTTATTTATTAAGGTTTTGTCAGGAGAAATATGAAAAATCGATATAAATGTTCAGGATTTAATTTTTCTGTAAAGGATGATTTTAAGTGAGAATTGTTTTACGTTTATAGATAACAGAGGACCTAACACAAAGAAATCAGGTCTCTGAGAAATGGACTATGCAGCTGCTTTCAAAGCCTCAAAATCAGCCAAAGGGAACGTTTGGGGAAAGTATGCAACTTAAACCAGAAAAATGCAACATACAAAGACGAACTGAAATAAGCAGCACGAGAAAAACGAGCTCCAAAAAGTATAATTGAAATCCAGAAACACGGATGACTTATGCTGCTTGGAAGAGTAGATGAAATGGTGCGTAATTACCTATCGGATACAAAGCAGCCTGGTGGGCTGTAACAGCAAAAAGTGTTAATCAAACGCAATCCCCAATTCAACTTGGATCACATTGTGAATGCAAGGAACTGGGAAAAAAGTTTATTTTTCAGGATAGGTTATGCGAAACGAATGAAATATACCTCAAAAGTGCAGATTCCAGAGGCTGTTCAAAAAGAAGCAGAGCTTATTTTCCAGCATGAAGTTGCAAAAATCGTTGAAAGTATTAACATTCCTGATTCCATGATTTTAAATCACGACCAGACCCATCAAAGTTTGTTTCTTCAGCAAGTACAACAGTAGCTCCAAGTGGTGAAAAGTCAATTCCTATCACCGGATTATCTGATAAGAGAGCCATTACGGCGATGTTTACTATCAGCCACACCGCTAATTTCTTACCAATGCAACTGATTTATCAAGGTACGGCAATCCAATTCTTGCCCCAGTTTGAAATCCTCCAGTCATTTTTACTAAGCACGAATCCTAAACATTTTAGTAACACCGCTGAAAAATTATTGATGGAATTATCCTAACTTACCTAACCAGCAAAAGGAATGAGCTACGCCTTCCTCTTGATCAACCAGCCCTTTTAATAATGGATGTGTTTAGAGGACAGACGACTGAGGATGTCTTGAAAAAATGGAAATGTAGCAATATATTCCTAGTCAAAGTCCCCGCAAACATGACTCATATCTTCCAACTCTTGGATCTCATGGTAAATGGTTATTTTAAGTATTATGTGAAAGAGAAACTTAGTTCACGGCATTCAGATCAAATATCACTGGCACTTGAAAACGGAGAGGAGCTAGAACATATTAACATTCCGTTCAGAATAACCACACTCAAACTATTGCACGCTAAATGGTTGGTGGAATTTTATAGCAATATGACGTCAAGAAAAAAGAGAGAAATAATCACATGTGGATTTGAGAGGGCTGAAATTACAATTACTTTGGAACTATAGAGCAATAATCTCCCTCAGTTAGAGCCATTCACTGAGTTTTCATCCCTTGCTTACAACGATGAAGTACCAGATCAGTCTTTACCAGATGAGGAGCATCTAATGTGGTTTACAAATGAAAGAGTTTAAATGTTCAGTGACAAAAGTAGCAATAATAAAAACACAAATGATTTAAACTTTTCGGGAAATTAAATTCATGTGAAAAATTTGATTTTACAGAATTCGTGAAATTAAAGTCTATTCTATTAATGTCTATTTTTTATTATTCGCGAAATAAAATTCTTGCGAAAATTTCGACCCTTAAGGTAATACAAAATTTTCGCAGAATTAGAGAATAATTATAAAGAGAAAAATTGAATACTAGAAATTTTTTACCAAATAAACAAGTACGAAAAAAATAAAATTAGAGCACACTATAACGCCATCAAAAAAATGCAATTTATCCGTAATAAACTTTAAATCTGTCGGCACTAATATTTCACAACATTAAGGCTCTTAACATATATCGACTAAATATCTACAATGTATTATGTTTTGCTCAAAAGTGCATCAGTTAGCAAATAAAAAAGCAGGAAGGTAAATATCAACTAAGAAATAAAAACTCAAATATATCAGAAAAATGAAGAATTTCAATATCAAATAATCTAGAACAACACTTTTTCTATTATGCGTGTTATAATTTCGTGCATAACTAACAAAATTCAAAATTGCTGAATTTAGTCAGAATAAAATTAAAAAAAAAATTTCATATGCAGGTGCTAAAAGAAATTTATAAAATTAAAAAAATACATTAGGGTGACAAATCAGGTGCAACAAATTTAGCCTTTAGATTTACTTAATTTCGATTTACTCGAAAAGTAAGAATATTTTTACTTAAAAGCTAAGTCCTATGTTTGTACAACAATGTTTTGTAACAACACCAAAACAAAATTGTGCAGGTGTGCGGCTAAGGAAAGACCAGCACAACAAAGTGTTTAATTTAGTAAACCAATGAAGAAGTTGTGGGTGAGAAGTGTATACATAATAATGAGGGTGTCTTGGCTAGCACAGAGGAAGAAAAGAAGTTAGCTTGAAAGCGTTATTACAAGAAGTTACTTAACACTGAGTTTTAATGGGCTGAGGATATTTTTCCAGCGGTTAACTTTAGCAAAAGGGCCAGCTATACAGATTAACACAGGGTTGCGGAGAACACAGAAGGGGTTGAGGAGAACACAGAAGGGGTTGAGGAGAACACAGAATGGGCTAAGGAGAGCACAGAATGGGTTAAGGAGGCTATTAACAATATGAAGAGGCTACAGGAGAATCAAGTGCTGTTACAGAAATGGTAAGAGCACTGGAAGACACTGGAGTTAAGCTTATTACAAGTCTAAAAAAATCAGATGATGAAGAATGGTGTTATGTCGAAAGACTAGCAGTCAATTGTTACAGTTAGTTGTTTTAACGGTAAGTGCTATACCGTAGAAATACAACAATGTATTTAATGTCGGTATAGATATAGTACATATAAACTATCGGTTATCATTAATAGATATGAAAAAGAGAAGAAACAAATAGAGTATATATATAAAAAAAAAAAAAACATACTCGTAGGAAGCCCAGGTTGGTTTTTTTCTAAGCAAGGCAAGTTTAAAATAAAGTGAACTAGAACCATATTTTGTAATAGTATGAACAGCAGACAGTTTAAAAAAGTATTTGGTCCACACACATAAGTCATGTTTTAAAATAAAAAGATTCCCTGAACATTTTAGGGTTTACCTGGTTTATATTTTTGTAAGCCTCAAACATAGAAAAATCAAGGTGTCTTGCATGAATGATGTGGCCTTTAATATACTCAACACATGCCTAATTCTTAGCAGTGAGAAAAATTTTACTTTGCTTACCTGCAAACTGAAAACATAAACTCAAACATGATTATGACTTAAAGAAATTAAAATAGTCTACTAATAACTTCCTCAGAGGCTGAAATTTTCGACTGACCAACACAAATCGAAAAACCACTAGGCACATTTATTGTTAAAAAACATTAACTTTGTTGGATTAGCTATCAATAATTTATTATTCAATCTTCTTCTTCTTCAGTTTTATGTTCATTTTTCATGCTAACATGGGTTAGACATTGATTAGAAAGTTTTACCATCATAAAAGTTTGGCATGATTTTAATGGACCGGATCCCCTTTTTGTCATCCACCCTCTTTTACAGATCAAGGAATTTTATGTTTATCATAGCACCATCACTAGGAAAGTTGCCAAACAAGGCTGAAGAACCCCACCTGTCCATAAAATATAGTTATCCCATGCCAGATATCCACTCGGAGATTTCGAGACTAAAGGGCATAATTACTATTAATTTAAATAATTTATTAATAAAATTATTATTATTACAAAATATTATTACGAAACCAAAGATTTATGAGGCTAAATGTTATCTAAATGACCACAAACACTTTGAAAAGACGTCCCAGATGAATAGGTAGTATTATCATTAGCAAAATTACACATGAGTTTCAAGAAGAAAATATGATGTCATTAATCATTTGAATGCCATGGACGTATATATATCTCGGCAATCAAGCAATATATAAATCAACAACCACACCCGAATATTATTTTACCTTGACTGGCACCTTTGTATGTCATTGACCATGGATGGATATATATATATATATATATATATATATATATATATATATATGCAAAAATGTGCACCCTCAACAATAATGGAGGTATATATACGTCCTGTAAGAGTATAGTTCTTATCATGATCGGTTGTTCAAAAAAATATTCTTTGGTCATTCAGACGTTACATTAGGCATTAATTATACTATGAAGAAGAGTTGTTGTGAGTATACGTGCTGAAAAGTGTGCTAAACACGTGCAAACACGCCCAAAAGTTGCTATAAAGTTTCGTTCAAACATCGCATCCTCATCAACAACACATGCGAGAGAAATTTATAAAACTGAGCAAGTAATTGAAAATATATTTGCTGATGAAGACTCAGAAAATAAGACAAAAATCAGATAAAATATCAGGAACCTGTTAAAAATGAAAATTTATGATGAAATAAGTTCAATAGAAAGAAAAGAGTCTATTATTAGAGTTTCTTTTCAGAACAGATAAAAAACTTAAATCTTCATTTCAATTTCTCTCAAATCATATTTTTTTTCTTGAAACAGACTAAAAAAGGATTTACTAACCAGTATATCGATCTTTTCTTTTACATCAGAAGCTATGAATCCAAACATAGAACCCAGGACAACAAAGAAAGAATAGAGTTCATTATAAGCACGGTTGTATGTTTTTAAATCCAAATTTTCCTGTAAACACTCTTTAAATGAAGATGTCACCAAATCAATGTCGAAACCCATCTTTAATGATAATTTCTGTTCACTTCCTGTCTTGGAACTGTAAAAAATAAAGCATTAAAAGCTAATCTTAAACAATGCATGTATTTACAAATCTTTTGGAAAATCAACTTATCAGAAATTATGAAATTAACGGAAAATTTTCTTGTGTTTGTACAAAAATATCAATTTTGTGTTATTTGTATTTTGTGTCATATAAAAATACCACAATTTTTAGACAATCAAATCTGATTATCTAACTTAACTTATTTCAGGAATGCCTAAAAATAGGAACACCAAATTCAAATTGAGGAATACTAAACAATAAAATTTGTTTAAAAACTGTACGACTTTGTCTTAACATAAATTTGTAGATGATAAAGATACTACTAATTACAGATTTATCATCAGATAATCAGATTTGAAAGTATGCATAAAAAATTTAAATAGATAGTTTAGGCCATTGTGTATATGTTTTCGCCCATAACTAAATGTAAATTATTAAAAATCTTAAAATTTTTTCTAATCTAATTTTTTACATCTTGTTCAGCATAACCACAAATTATGATTTGCTTCTTTCTTAATAGATAGGAAAAGTGACAAAATTTCAGCCTCATTTATGGGTTGGATGTGAGGAAAAAATTCAGGAAGATATCCATGGAGGATAGAGGGGTAATAAGGTTAACAGAAAGTTAATTTTCATTACAGGATAAGGTATTTTATCAACTTCACTAAGGCGTCCCAAACCCACCCAGGAAAAATAAACAGCCAGTTAACAGAATAAACACAATTAAATCAAGGCTCAAGTAGATTTCAAATAAAAGTTACACTCTAAAAACACCTTTCTACAAGAACTTAAAAGACAGGTCTTGCGGAATTCTTTAAGTGACAAGCATGGTAAACTTTTGCGAAAAAAAAGCACCCTCAATGGGGTGTGGGGCAAAGCCCCCTGATTTTTTTTGGTTTTGCTCTAAATAGTATCTCTAGAATAGCTAAATATCCGCTTCAGCCATTCTATA
>JAUZNK010003787.1:0-10729 GCA_035046665.1 Euphysa ruthae | reverse complement strand
CAAAACAATACAATATGATCATGGAATGTTTATAATCTTATACTCGTGTATAGCTAGTAAAAACCATCCATATTATTATGAAAATGTCTTGGAGAATAACATCCCTGATAAAGATGCAACTAAAGAACTAAAATGGAATCAAGATATGAATTTACATTCTTTATGGATAAAATTCATTTTAAAGCATAAATACTAGAAATAACTAAGTATGGTAGAGCAAAAAAAAATCAAAAGTTTCATGGGGGGCAGAAAAGGAAATAGCGCAAATTTTGGGTATGATGCGCTCAGTAAAATAAGTTTCCAACCCCTCATTTTAAAGTGCTATTTTTCAAGAAAATTCGTCAAGTAACAGTGAGTCCCTTTTATATTAACTAACCCCTATTTTATCTTTTTCTAATTTCATCTCAACACTGTTGATTATGTCACTATCTGGACTTTTCCAACCTCTCTTTTCTGTTGAATGAGCCAATCATGGACTGAGATTACAAAACGATTGAGGTCACATAACTATATGGCTGCATCCAATCTCGCATTGTTTCACATTCTGTTGAAGACTGAGCAAACCAACAAACATAAATGCTTCACTTCCACCCAAAACGGCTGTGGTTAGTTGTTATCATCTGCAGGGTTCCTGATCTGTTGATCCTTAAATCTAAGAATACTTATTTCTTTTGGTAATTGTTCTCGTCAGCGTGTTTTTTTCTGAAATTTGATGTTTTTAATGTTTTCCTTGAATTTAAATTTAATTTCTTGAAAATAGTTATGGGCGGTACCACTGTGTTTTCATCAAGACAAAAAACTTTGTTAATGATGAGCTCCAGTTGAGGTCACAGCATACTTGTTTGGACTGGTGTAATTTTCTCAATAATATCTGTGAAAACCACCTTTTAAATATCCAAAAGCCTATTGGTGGCATTGATATTTAAAATAATGCTCACAACAATATCATCAATATAGATGACGATATCTGTTCGCATGCAGTGGTTAACCACCAAAATATTTTCGTTTGCCCAATGTTTGGTATAGAATGTTATTTTTTGGTGACGAGTGGCCAAATCATCTTATTGAGTCCTGTTATCTATGGATGTCCCCAGATGCATTCTTTTGAAAGTTTTAAGCTGTAAACGAAACAATAAATTAGCATAGTAGTTATTGCATTAAAACAATAAGGGACATATGTCTTGGCTTAACCGCATTAGAAGCAAATGAGATTTTATCACCAAAAAAATTTGCATTTGGTCCATATTTTTTTGTTTTTTTTTTTTTCCCTCAACCATGCCTGCAATAAATTTTATTTAGAATCACTTATTTGGTGGAAACCAAACAGACTCGATGTATCAACAGCTTGATTATCTGCTTTAAATCTGGGACAATCTGGCGTGTAATGACCATTTGTTTGGATACTTTTGTAACACCTTGTTGTAACAATTAAATGTTACAATAAGGTGAATTGACCCACTGCCTTCATTAAGGTTCAATGGTATTTTTTAATGAGAAGAATGGTACCAGAGCTTCAAAAACAAATCATGGTACATAATTTAGGCATTCAAGGTTTTGTTGTACATCTCTATTGTACATTGCTATTTTACTGCTCAACTTAACTGGCTCCGCTCAAGTGAAGATAATGTTGATAAAGCTCATTGAACCTCCAATTGGACAGTTTTGTTTGAAGGTTGGACTGACTTTTTACTTTAATTTAGCGTGATTTATGATTGTCATTATTATCTGTACTTAAATAGCTAGTTTTACTGAAATAAACCTGAACTTGATTGTTCTGTAAACCTGACTTCTATTGTGGAAGGCCTGCTTGGCTTGGCTATTGATGCTCACATATTTTTTCTTAAATTGCGCCTAGGTTAAGCACAAAACAGCTTTGCAGCTGTTCAGGGTCTTTCAACTTAACAAAACTTGTTTGTGGAGCAAGATCTGGAAGTTCTTGAGCATTGCTTCTCTTTTGCTGTTAATTAATGTATGCAACATACCAGAAAAAAACCCTATTTTTAAAGGTGATGCACTGACATAGAAAAAAAAACACAGGACAGCATTTGTAAATTTTGTTTGTAAATTGTGCAAAAGAGAAGCTTGAATTTGCACTTCAAAAAGAAATTTATTATCAGTAAGGAAATATAATCAGGCAAATAAATTTCAAGATAGGCTTTTAGAAAATTTTTATCTTCTATGTATAGTCTCCCTCTCCACCATTAAAAAATCATTTATTAAGAACATCCTCTTCCCGGTTTTGATCAATGTCTAGCTGTCATCTTGTAAGTCAATCTCACCTTCGTGATTTAAATTGCATGAAAATGTAGAAGGAAGTTGCAAGTTTTTGGCAGCTTTTTTTTTTTTTTTTTTTTTTTGCAACTTGACAGTAGTATATAACAAATTTTTTGCTATTATATTAATATTGAATTATGGCTTTTTTTTATTATTTTTTATTATTACAATTAACATTTGTCTGTTGATAATCCGGTTGAGAAAATGTTTTAAAATAGTTACAAGATAAGGCTTATAGAATTTTTGATCTTCTGCTTACCTTATGAATTTTACTATACAGCTAAATCCATGTAAATATTGGCGGAATGGAGGAACACTGGCTTCTTTTTTATTTCAACAATAGAATGTTCGGTCCGGTTACCAAAACCATTTATGAATGACAAAAGGCTAAGCAAATTTTTGACCATGCCTATTCATCAACGTAACTCATTATTTGGTAATTTTTGATATGATATGATATGCTGCCGTTAGCAGGTAAATGGATGTATGTGACAAATTTTCGGCCAACTGACAAGGTTGCCATTTCAGTACACATGCAGAAAGTTATCATGCTTCCCAGGCTACCTGGCATAAAAGAGGCAATATTTTGCAAGTGCCTTTTTGTAATCAACAAGACTTTTGCACGAATTGGAAATAAAGCCAACATGAAACTGGTGTTTTGTGGCGTGAGGACATAAAAGGTCGATCAGATGAAGATGTAGCATTGCCTTTTTACATCATTTTCATGTTTGCAAAAGCTTTATATTCTGCTCAGTTAATTGTTCAGGGCAAAATAAAAACTGATATCTATATACTACCCTTGTCAATGAAGTCCATTGCCTAACTAGTAAAGTGGAAGAAATTATCATTCGTTATTTTAAGCAAGGCCGTAAGCTCATGCCTGTCGATAGTTTCCACCATCTAGCTATGAGGAAGAAAAAGCAAGTGGAGGACTTCAAAGATTTTATTGAGTTAGTGAATTCCAGTGGGAAGTCATTTGTCATGGGCTTCGAAGATTTTTTAAATTTTCCATGGGGTTTTTCTCAAGGAAATCTTATGTAACATTATTTAGAAAATTCAAAAGAGTAGCAACTTGAAAATGACCTTATCAGCTTTTCTGGTGATAAAATTGTTCTACTATACCAAAAATTACATAATATTATTCTATACTGAAATAAAGATGAAGATACTTTTTTAAATTTCTCGCATTTCTGTTTTTAAAATATACCTGTAACTTTAGTCCTTTTACCTGCTCACGACAGTATGGTTCTAAACCCATTTTTGGTACTTTATCAATTCGCTATAAAAGCTTTCAATGATGCTTTTATTTATTATAATAAAAATATGAACAAAAATTATGGAAAATATTAACTGTTTGAGTTATGCTTAAAAATGTAAAATTTATCAGATGGTATGCCAGAAAACTGCTCCTGATTATACTAAAATATTTTTAAACTGTGATAATAGAATAATGTTTTGTCCTGACCTAATTTTGTCATATTAAAATTACAGGAAAAACAAAGTTAGAATGGTTTAAACTTGTTCAAAAATATTTGCTCTGGTATTGAAAGTCATAAAATGAAAAGGTTTTATTTGTGTTTATATTTCAAAAAAAATTGAAATTTGAATATTTGGCTGAACTTGCTGCATATTGGTTTTTCTCACAATAGTCTGATACTTATAGAAAGTTACCTCTCTTCCAGGAAACAAAGAGTGAAACTGGGCTCAATGTTCATTGAGTTGTTAGAAATAACACTAGGAAATCCTCAAGGCTCCGTTCTTGGACCAATTTTATTTAATACTTTTATTAACGATATGTTATTTTTTATACTTGAGTCTGGGTTTGTAACTTTGCTGGCGATAACACCTTGTACGCATGTGAAACGTTTTTAATAATACTCGGAGCCGATTAATATAATAATATTGGTAGGCTCTAAAACTAGTTCCGTAATAATTCCATGTTTGTTAACACAGCAAATGTCCATATTATGTTTTTAGGTGTTAAAGATCTATGTAATATTATATTTAACATTTTTGGTGTTGAAATTTTTGCCAAGAAACAAGTTATACTATTAGAAGTTACGAAAGATTTTAAATTAAAGTTTTCTGAATATATTCGAAATATTTGTATTGTAGCCAATAATAAGATATCTTGCTTTATTAGAATGAGGAACCATATGAATGCTAATCAAGCTGGAATACTTATAAATAGTTATATACTTCTTAGATTTTTGTATTGTCATTAATTTTGATGTTTTGCAAAAAAACTTACTATCAGCTGACTCACAGAGTTCAAAAACTTGTGCTTAGAGTATAGTAATCCATCTTATAGTAATCCATCAGAACCGTAACTTACCTTTTGATGAATAGCTACACTTTGAAAATACAGTCATTATTCATGCAAAACATCTACAGCTCTTAATGATTGAAACCTTTAGATCAGTTAACAAACTTAATCCAGAGTTAATGTGAGAACACTTCTGTATAAAAGATATACTGTATTCTCTGAGGAAAGTGATCATTTTAGTGCTGCCCTCAGCTAAAACTACGCCATACGGAACAAATGCGCTTCTTTTCGAAGCTTGTTTCCTCTGAAATATGGCTCCTGTGTGACTTTAAAAGTTCTCGTTCTATTTCTTGTTTTAAAAAATTGGCTAAGAAGCAATTTATAAATGTAGTTGTTGTATTTGCAAATAGTTTTTCTAGTACTAAAATATATTATATTAAAAAAAAATGATTGGCTTATACTAGCATTTAAATGTACAGTATATATATATATTTTTTTTTCTCACTATGTAATTTTTACTAACGTGAAATAAAGGTTATTGATTGATATTGATTGATTGAGAACTGATAGATGTTTTAAAATAAAGCTTCTTTCATAATTTTTCAAGCTTTTTGTGGTAAAATGAAGTTGCTTTTGTAGCAAACCATTGCTTTTAATGTCTCATCCTTAAAATTCACTTATATGTTGTCACAATTTCTAGTTTTTTTATATAGATTTTATCGTTTTACAGCTTTTCGACCCCACCATGAAAAAGAAGAAAAAAAAGAAAGTGCCAATCAACTTGGATGCTTTAGATACAGAGACAGTTGCACCTGTTGTTGAACCTCCTGAAATCGAAGAAAGTGTTGAAATAATTGACAAAAAAGTTGAGAAATCTGTTGTGACAGATGACATAGATCTAGATGATTTCTCTAGTTTAAAAAAGAAAAAGAAAAAGAAGCGTGGCCAGCCATTGCTTGATATGGAAACTCTTTCTGAATCTCTTCCTGTAAGTAAAATTTATTTGAATGTCTTGTATTCAATTCTACATATGCTTTATACAATAACGTTTTGAATAATAGGCCGTTCCAGGAAAATGGTTTAGGCGTTGGTAGCCGTTAAAACTGATTTTTAGATTACACACAGCTGTGGTCTGGGGATGTGCAAATTAGTCTTGAAACATAAAGCTCGTCCGATGATCAAGTGGATAGAAATCCTATCAGGCTATTAAAAACGAAAATCACCTGACAGGGGGAATGGAAATTAACCGTTAACTTTAAAAATCGTTAAATTTTCCAGATTTTGTATTTACAATTAGAAATAATTCATAAAATTTTCTTTCAAAAATCTTTTCGCTTCTATTGCTTTTTAACAAAATGATTTTTAAATTCATGACTTCTTGGAAGTATAATTGCAATGTTTACATAGTGCAGAAGATTAGGACTATGATTTTGTATTCATATTAAACTGAAAGAGTGGACTGCGAAATTTTTTATTAAAGTTGAAGTGTTATGAAAACAAAAGAACATTGTTCGATGAGTTTATCTTAAACATATAAGTTTAAATGAAATAATAATAGAAATGAAAAAAAATTTTGCATTTCAATTTTTTTTTGTGAGAAAACATCAAATTTTGAAAATAAACTCTTGAGTGGCGCCTAAACTCAAGGTGGCCAAAGTCGGAAGCCACCATCTTAAGCAGCCTAAAATAGTCTCAGATTAACAATTTTTAGATTTTTAAGAAGTTATTTTCCAATTTGTTGGAAATTTAATTGATAATTCTACAATTTTGGCCGTTTTAAAAATTTTATTTGAGCCAAAAAATATATTTAGTTGAAAAATGTTTTGATGGAACAATGCTTAAATTACCTTTTTGTAACATAGAAAATTTTTTTGTGTAATAAAATGCATTAAGAAGGTGGCACAAGTGACCCCTTTTAAATCTCAGTATTTTTTATGATTCTTTAGCCATTGTTTTCAAAATGTCCCATAAAGTGTCAGAGAAGTAATTAGCCAATTCTGAGCTAGTGATAATTCCGCACCAACACCATTGATTATATTACTTACAATCAAGTAAAAAATAATTTTGGAGGTATGACAGGTAAAATAATTGTTTCAGCATGGTTTTACCTATGGTTATATTAACATTGTCAACAAGTATTTTATCATTAGTCATATCAAGTGTTTCATGCAAAGGGTTATTTGTAAAAAACCTGTATAATTATTTTTTGTTATAGACTGAAGGAGTGAACTCTGAAAGTTCAGAAACAGGTAAATATGCTTTCATAATCTTGTTTTAATCATTTCTATTTTAGAAAAAGTATCCAACTCTATTCCAAGTAATGTGTGGAATCCTCTATATCTAGCTTTCGCTATGCCTCTGTTATTGACTTTTACTATTTGATTTAGTACAAGATTTTCTAATTTTATTGAAATACTTTGTCTGAAAATTTCTCAAAGCTACTATTTGAGATATTAACTTGACTAAAAGGTATTATTTGATGTGGGGTCAGAATATGTTATATTATTTGTAAGAGATTTTGTTTAAAAATATTTTATTTTTGGAAAATAGCAGCATCATGACTTCACATAATTCTAGCCACCGTTTTTATTGCATTTGAGCATCTAAAACCTGTACATATTTTCATCCATATTTAATAGCATTGCTTGAAAAAATCAGTGAATTTGAGCAAATTGCTGAAATATTCCGTTTGAAATAGAAAATGTTTATTTCAATACAGAAAATTTTCCAAGACATTTTTTACCTTAGCTTACAGTCTAGTTATAGACCTGGCGATAAAAAAGTGCTAATAAGTCAGTCTTCTACAATAAGCCTTCTACATTCAATTAAAAAAAAAAATATCTTCTTTATCTCTATTTTGAGACAATTTTAAGTCAAATATTCCAAAAAAAATTACCGAGCGTACATGTAGTCATTAAATGATTACACTTCATTGCTGATGTATTTTGATGGATTGTTTTGTTCTGTTCATGTCATTTTTTGACATATTGTACTGTTTAGAAGTAAAGGAAGCTGCCAAACAGTTAGCTGAAGATGAGTTGCGTGAATATACATATGACGAGGTAAGAATATAGGTACACACATGTGGTTTAAAAGGTTTCAAGCCACTGTCGATTAAAATGGGTCGAGGTCAAAATAATGTAATTCTTATAATATATTATTTAGAATAATTTTAAATTTTAAGGAATAGTTTTATTTCTGATTAAAGAGATTAATTGAATTTTGAATTTTTTTATTTGCAGCTCTGTTATGAAATGTTATGAAACCAGTCTTTTATAATTTATATTTTTTTATTTTTCAGCTGCTGAAACGTGTGTTTGATATTATGCGTGCAAAAAATCCTAATATGGTTGAAGGTGGAAAGAGGAAGTTTGTAATGAAACCTCCACAAGTCGTTCGTGTTGGTACAAAGAAAACTTCATTTGTTAATTTTACAGAAATTTGCAAAATTCTACATAGGCAACCCAGACATTTGTTAGCGTTTTTATTAGCAGAGCTCGGAACTAGGTAAACCTTAAAAAAATAGTTAATTTTGTTCCCAAAATAGGAGAATGAGTGGTATGCTTTTTCATTTCTCTTTTCAAATGACTATTTATTCTTAACTATAGCCATTTTTAATAAAATATGGGGTCTCTAAATTGTAAAGCGTAGTTGTGAAAACCTCTCCCATTTCTTCTGTGATTTTCTAAACATCTTACTCTATTTTCCTCAAATAAATAACATTTTTATGTCAGAATGATTTTTTTCTTTACATTCTGGTTACTCACCATGGATTAATATCCTAATTGTAAGTATTTTTTGAAAATTTGTTGTCTAGAAAAAATTATTGAAAGCATATCAGTTTTTTACATAATTTACAAGGGAGAAAATTTTTGGAGAAGGAAGAGCCTGGTCACATTTGTTAATTTTGTCAAGGAATTTGCGATGCTTTTATTCCACACACTTGGTCTGTTTCTGCTAAACATATAATTATGGGCAATCTTATTATTTGAGAGTTTCCTTGTAAATCATATTAATTTCATATTTTTTTATTTTTAAGTGGTACCGTAGATGGAACAAATCAGTTAATTATAAAGGGTCGTTTCCAACAAAAACATATAGAAAATGTTCTAAGAAGATATATAAGTAAGTTTTTTGATTATTTGTTAGCACTATTTCCTCAAATGGTTCTTGATACAGTCTTTCAATAAAATGGATGCAAAGAAAAAAAATTTTAAGAAAAGCTTACAATCAAGGTGGTCAATTTTTGATTAAAAGGTTTTCTGTTGGTCTTTTGATTTTTAATCCTGAATTTTTTTTTCAAACATATGGGTACCTGTTCAAAGTTCTCTTTCTCAGGCCCATATCCATATCCCCAAAATTAAAAATTTTCAGCAATCGTTACAGCTTTTTAATAAGTTATTTCACAAAATTTATGCAATTAATAAGAAAAAAACACCACAAATCATTTTGAGTGTAGTAGGCACATTAGAATATTGGTTAAATTGAATTCAATGAAATAATTAAGTGGAAAAGCCATACAATGCCAATATTTTTTGGAAATAGCTCTCTCTGTAGCTGAGTGCCAATCGAAGTTTCTAAACCTTTAAGGTGCATTGATTTCCCAATATAAAGAAATTTTTTTTTGTTTATAGAGGAATATGTCACTTGTCATACTTGTCGTTCTCCAGACACCATCTTACATAAAGAGACGAGATTATTTTTTTTGCAATGTGAAACGTGCGGTTCAAGATGTTCTGTCCAAAGTATAAAATCTGGTTTCCAAGCTGTCACAACGAAGAGAGCACAACTCAAAAATAAAGGACAATAATTGAATTATAAATTATATGACAAAAATAATAATAGTAATACGTAAATACCAAAGCCAAAAAAAATAGTTTTTGCTCTTTTTAAAATAACCTCGATACCTTATATTTTGTTCCTGGCACAAGAATCTTGTGGTGATATTATTTTCATGAAAACATATGAAGTTGTTATCTTTATATTTTGGATTTTAATCTCTTTAATTATAAGTTAGAAATATCATATCGATACTTCTAAAACTTCGTTTCGATTGTTGAATTTTTTTTTTTTTTTTTTTTCAACACGACCAAACCCCCTTTGACCAATGTCCATAAAATTTACATTTCAATAATTTATTTCCATTGCTCTGCATTATCAATTTAAATTTAAAAAGAGTGAAAAGAGTTTAAAGCAAAATCCCTTAAGTGTTAGGTTTTCATTATAACTTTACGTGTGACTTAGAGTAGTTTTGCTACTTATAATGCGCAGCGTCAGTATGTTTTAAGACAGCAAGATTTTAACGCCGCCATGTTAAATTTTTTAACTGGAATTTAACTCATATTATCTGTAATTAGAACCCATATTTGAAGCGCCATTATGTTTATTTACACATAGTTACAACACCATAGTAACATTATGTCAACAACACTTAGGGGTTAAGGAAACATACTTTAAATATCCTATAGAAAATCAAAAAATATTAACGAATTAGCAAAAATATGAATATTTTACAAATTTGAAAAACACTATACTAAGCAATTTTTTTGGCCCAATTTAGGCGGTCATTTTAGGGATTTTTCTCATTTAAAGGGGTGTTCATTCTGCGAAAAAAATGAAAATATTGAATAAAATTAATTCAGATTTATATTCCCATTTACATTTGTTAGCTACAAAAGAATATGCATGCGGATTATCAAGATAGTGGCGTTATATCTTCAATAGTGTCTGTGGTTGGCTCATTTTACAGAAGATAAGCAGGTGATCTCAGCCACGATTAAATAACACCGAAAAATTGATAAAATTGGGGTTAATTTACATGAATAATTTTGAAAAATAGATTATCTTTTTAATCATCATTTTAGTGAACGCATGCTACCCCGAATTAAAATATATATTTTGAATTTATTCAAACACTCGGATTGATGCTGAATGTGACGTACGTGGTTTGGAATACTCGTAAAATTGTTAAATCAAAACAAAAAAAATTATTAAATGAGCGTAAAAGCACAAATTTTGAAAAAATTTTAAAAAATACAACGTTTTTTATTCCAAGTTTAATAACCGACATGTTTCGATAATACCATCATCATTTTCAAGGTTAAATATAAGATGTTTACTGTGTAAACAGTTAGTATCATTTGTCTGTAATGTTAGTGTCTTCTATGTATATACAAAATATTGCTAATA
>JAUZNK010003786.1:0-10730 GCA_035046665.1 Euphysa ruthae | reverse complement strand
TTTAAAATGACTACTGTTGCGGGTAACTGAATGTTCTGTTTCTGGATTCGAGGCAGTGATCATTGAATGATTTTTGTGAGTAATGATGTAAGGATGTGAATTAAATTTACTACAGGTTTTTCACTGATATGGTTATTGTACAATAATTTTATCACCTATGTTAGATTGATTTTCACTTATGTTTGCTCTAGTGTTTTCATATTCCATAGATTTGATATATGATTTGTCAATTTTTTTATTTGAATCTACGAAAATATCAGGACTAACTTTGTTTGACGTATCAGGTATGGCTGTTCGAATTTTTCGTTGAAACATCTTATCAGCCGGTGCTGCTCCAGTTACTGTATGTGGGGTTGTTTGATATGCTAGTAAGAAATTGTAACACTCAAGCTACCAGTCCTTCTGCTTGACGTTTGCTGATTGTTTAATCTTTGTTAATGGGTTCATAAATCGTTCAGCCTCGCCATTTGCTTGAGGCCAGTAGGGTGTAACACGTCGGTGACAAATTCCTCGATAAGCTATATATTTTCTCAGTGCGTGTGATTTAAATGGTGGGCCATTATCTGAAACTAGTACTGTTGGGAAACCGAATGTTGTAAACGTTTTTTCAAATAGTTCAATAACTGATGATGCATTTGTACTTTTAAGAAATCCTATTTCTGGAAATTTTGACTTGTTGTCCATAAATATTACTATGTAATATCCGTTTGGCAGGGGCCCAAGGAAGTCGACGTGTACTGTATGCCAAACTGAAGGTGGTACAGGAGATGGATGTAAAGGTTCGGGTGTATTGTTTGAGGTAACAGATTGACAAGCTAAGCAATTTTTTATTCCAGTTTCGATTAAGTCATCCATTCCGATGAAAAATACTTTCGTTCTCATTAATGTTTTTTTAATACCCTAATGACCTGAATGTGCAAGCATTACCGCTATTTTATGAAGTGACGCAGGTAGAAAAATACGGGACCCTTTTAATAACAATGTGTCGTCAGTAGCTACTGTAAGTTCTTCTTTGAATTTTCTTTATTGTTTTAATTGTGTAATATTTAGGTCATCTAAGAAAGTGTGGTTTTGTGGTTCGTTTAGTGTGAACCAGTTCCAATTTTCCGTTAAACTAATAAGACATTGAATAAATTTATCATTTTTGGTTTCCGTTTTTATCTGATCGAATGTTATTGCATTGGGTGTTGCTAGTGACGAAACAAAATTGACGTAATTTTCATTGCTATCCGATACTCGGTTGCATTTATCATGAGGATGACGACTAGGATAATCGGAAATGTTATCCTCACTTGATATGTAAGACAAATTAAAGTCATATCCTTGAATACTCAAAAGCATATTTTCTATTCGTAGAGGTAAAGTAGACTGTGGATTGTTCAATAAATTAACAATGGGTTTGTGATCATTAAATATTTCGAATTTTCTTCCTAATAGATAAAGTCTGTTTCGCTCACATGCGTATTTAGTGCTTAAACACTCTCGCTCTATCTGTGAATAATTTTGTTCGGTAGGTGAAAGAGCTCGCGAAGAGTAATTGATTACCTTTGTATTTTGTTTATCAAATGATTTTTGTAATAATATCGACGAAATACCAACTTTAATTGCGTCGCAATATACAAATGTCTCCTTTTTATTGTCGAAATAAGTTACACAAGTTTCACTTGTCAAAGCATTTTTCAGCGCTTGAAATGAATTTTCGCATTGATCGTCCCAAATAAATTCTCATTTGTTTTTAAGAAGATTACGCAGTGGATGGGTAATAGTACTATAATTTGGTATAAGTCGTTTTAAGTAGTTGCATAATCCAAGAAAACTATGAACCGATGTTTGATCTTTAGGTTGAGTAATATCATTCAAAGCAGAAATTTTAGAAGGACTTGGTTTCATGCCCTCAGAATTAAATATAAAGCCGTAAAATTCAATGTTTTCTTTAACGAAAATGCATTTTTGTAAGTTAAGTGTTAGTCCTTTTTCAGCAAGTCTATCTAAAACTAATTTAAGGTTTGTATCATGATTCGCTATATTAGTTCCGTAGACAATTATGTCATCTGCAATATTTGTAACCCCGGGTAAATCGGATAATGTTGTTCATACGATGTGTTGAAGTTCCTCTGAAGCTGAAGTTACTCCGAAAAGTAAACGTTTGTATCGTTTTAAACGGTTTTCTGTTTGAAATGTTGTAATGTATCTAGATTCTTCGCGTAATTCTAACTGATGAAATGCAGAGTTCATGTCTAACTTGCTAAATCGTGTAGCACCTTTTAGTTTAACTAGTAAGTCCTCGACTGTCGGCGCGTACGAGTAATGGCAGAATTTGCAATTCTCATATCTAAGCATAGTCTTATATTTCGAATCCCCTTTAGCTACAACGACTAGTTCACTAAACCATCGGGTCGGTTCCCCAGTAACATCTTCTATAATGTCTAGCTGCTCTAATTTTTATTTATTGTTAATCTCTTTTTGAACGCGCGAGCGTAACGCGAATGGTATACGTCTTTCGTGTTGAGCAAAAGGTACAACGTTTTTATCAATATGTAATTTTACAGAGTGACTTTTTCATTTACCAAATCTACCGTTGAACAAATTCGACTTGTAACGATCAATAAGTGTTTCAAGGTGTAGCCAGGTGTGGAATTCAAAACTCCATTTTCCCTAGGTTTGGAGATTCTATCAAGAAATATTATATATACTTTAAAGGTATTTAAAGAGGCAGTGAAAAACTTATGTATTAAAGTTCTTCAAGTATTTTTTTTTCAAAAAATTAATTGAATTTATATATGCTTTTAATATTTTGAATTTAAAGACAGCTAAGCAATAAATCAAAATGCGATAAAACTAAAATGACATAAAAATGATTGTCATAAGGAGTGGAGATTCTACTTTGTTTATATAAGTTTGGTTAAATAAAGGTTTGATGACATCAAATACTTCATATTCATTATTTATGTATAATGTACACAAAATTCATAAAACTTAAATAGATGCTAGAAATTGTACTTTTTGTTATTATACTGCAGCATTGGGATAAACTTAGGGTGGTACCTCAAACGCGTACAACGGAGCGGTGGTTCAAAATTGATGAATTTAGGGCGTACGTACCTTTTGAATGGCTCAAACTTAAAGTTTAGCTGTTAATGCTTGCTTAAATTTATATAACAAATAAATGCTGTTGGTGTTACAAAAAAAGCTCGAAGCTAAAGACTTTGATTTCCGCTGTTAAAACTACAATTTGAAATTCATTTTTTTCATGAGGTTGCACAATCTTTTTACTGAGGATATGATCATATTGAAATGAGGTGGGGGAGGGGCAATCACTACCTTGAGGTATAATTTTGCCCATATAATTTTTTCGGTTCGTATGACCTCTATGATGAAGAATGTTGTTGGTTTTCAGGGTAAATAGGTGGTAAAAAAATTTTATGACCCGTTAAGCCTGGTTGACAAAAAAAAGGCGTAAAAATCTTAGGATAGTGGGAAAAAAAAAAAAAAGTTATAACTTCTATTATTCCCGCAATTAACTAATGAAACTTTACAGAAATATAGTCTAGTAAATAGGAATGATCTAGGTAAAATATTTTTTGTTGACTGCATTATTTTTTGCTGACCTCAGCAATTTTTCAATAAAATTCCAATTTTTTTCAATTTTTGAACGTAAAGACTAGATTAAGTTTTCACCATCTTGAAAAGGAGAGGTGACTTTTCAGGTTGCTATACTACTGGGCTTCGGGGAAAATTTTGTTAGAAAGACTACATCAATTAACTTCTAGGGTGTCATTTACAGGGCAGTTAAATAGGAAAATTTTATTTTTCTAAGCTTGAAAAGATAACTTTTAGTTTTGCAACACTGTGGTTGACAAAACCATGATACAAGAGTAATACTTTGCATGTGCAATTCTTAATCCATATCAAACTTTTATGGGGTCTTATAGGAGGAAAGTACAGATAAAAAACTAAAAAATGCTCCACGATTTCCATTTGGAATTTTGCTATAAGCGTTATGTGTAGGGTCTGTATATCATCTATATGGTGAACAAATAAGTTTATTTTCCATAGATCCTCGGTTTTCTGGTTTTGGCTTTGAAGATATTGTTTATCAACCAGGTCTATGTACATCTGATATTCTTCAAAGTGTTATTGCTTGGTCCGTCAATTCTGTAAGGGCTTGAAATACGACTTTTAATACGATTTTTGGTAGAAAAAATAACCTCGCACCTCTGATAATTTAAGAAATAAATGTACAATACCAACTTGACAACTATTGATGAAAATTTCATTCAGATTTCTTCTAAAATTCTGCAAAAATATGATGTATTTCGAAAGGAAATCGAAAATGGTTATTGGGAAAACAGTACAGTTCTCAATGATCTATTTGAACCAAACGTGGTTGTGTTGGTATTTATGGCTGTTCAGGAAAACGATTTGGAAGTGTTGATCTGTGAATGGAATTCATTCCTACCATGCTATTTTGTGATGAAGAAAATGAATTATGCAAGGTAATTTTTTGCAGTCATACTCATTCATCTTTGATTAGTTTTGTACTTGAACGACAGTATTTGGATTTTTGTTGTCAAAATGACTTCAATTGATGTTGTCAAAATTACGCGATAATAAATCCGCCGTAAAAACGTACGACTAATTTATTTCAAATGCAGCCCTGATTCAAAAACTTTCTAGACTTTGAAGTGCCTCCATACTAGGAACTCGGAACTCCTAATGATTGTAGTATATAAATCGCTAAGCTCTCTTAACCCTGCATTTCTATTGAACTATTTGACCTTTGCACTAAAAACGATGCATCCTACTGTCTCCGAGCAGTCAAATCAATAGAAATAATAAATTCATAAGCTTAAATTCACTCGAGATTCATGTCGTACTGGAAATAAATTTCGTAGCGTATGCCTATCACAAAAAATTTATTCAGAATAGTTAAACGTTTATTATTTTTAGGTCGCGTAACAGGGTTCGCAAGCTATAACGTTTTCAAATGGTGTTAGAATCGGGTATTACAAGCAAGCCTTTTCAAAGAATTAAAAAATTTTGCTTCAATATTTTATTCAGCTGAATGTTACATGCCCTTGCATGCGCTCCTGTGAAACATCTAAATCAGAAATAAATGTGGTAAATGTATTAAAAGTTCTTGGTAATGAATACCTTAAACCTTTTAATGTATACCTTGACCAAAATGAGCTATATAAAAAAAAAAAAAAAAAAGGAAAAAAATTCTACTGTAGCTGTAAAGATTCGTCATGTGATTCCTTCTTTAAAGGTTTCACATTTATCTGACTTGAGTGCGGAAAAGACTTATATTTAAAATTTGAAAAAAGATATTGCGATTTCCTTAAATAAAGAATTATAAAAACAATTTTCGAATGCAATGTCACGGAGATCATTCTTGAAAAGATTCTATTCCAAAAAAGGTAAAAAGGCATAGATTTTCAAGAAGTTTTTTGCCAGCTCTTGAAGTACCAAGCCTTAATGGTGTTCTACAGCAGAATCAATCCATATATGGTTGTTAGAACAACTTGAAAATATTAGAACCCCTGTCTATACTTTGGAATAATATAAAAGAGGCGAAAACTGATTTAGGAAAAAGTACTTTTAATTTCTCTGTTACTATGGCGTTAGAAGGCTGCCTGTGGTTATCCCTTTTGATAAAAACTATCGAAAAGTCAAAAATGTGATAAATCTTTTAAAGAAGGAGATGCCAAGTTATTCGAAGAAAATTTTAGAAATAAGTATATTAACTATACTAAGTACACCATATACCCATATACTGAATTTATTCAAAAGGTCACTTAATTTGTTTACTGAAAATATTCCCTTCTAATTATAAGAGACAACTCAGAGACTATTAGCCTGTAGAAGGGAGGAGCAAAAGGCAATTGCAAATTCGCGCGGGAAAAGGGGAGTAGTTGGTGTCTCGAATGTGCACTTATATCATTAATGCGCCTTTAACTGAAATTCTATGTACGTAAAAAATGATATCAAAAAATTAATTTACTTTATTTACACTGGCCTCCTTAGACAACGTATACATTGTGATGTGGAAATATAAATAGTTTCACAAAAGAGTTGACAGAGTATCTTAGAGCATGAAGTCTGTTGTTTTAATCTATAATTTTTGATCCAGGCCAATAACATTTATACATTTTATTTTTCAAAACAGTTCACCTACGCTAAAATTTTGTGCATTTCGTAAGGATTCAAGTGTAAGTGTCTACTCATCAATAGAGACATATATTACTAGGGAACAGGTTTGGTGGAAAACTTCAGGGATATGAAATTATTTTGAGTTAAATTAATTCAAAAGAATTAGTTTAGCCATGTATATTTGAAGACGGGTTAGGAGTTAGGAGAACAATTTACAAGGTCTGTTGTAAGTGGACTAAGGAGTCAACGTTCACTCGGTTTTATAGAAAACAGTCAGTGGGTGTGGACTTTTTCCAAGATGCTGTTTTACTATAAGCTCTGATAATACAAAGCTGTTCTGTATTATGTAAAAAAAATTAAACGATTAAGTTTTTGGATTTTTTGAAATTCCAAGAGAGAGATCTGATTAGCATAATGACATCAAGGAAGAGGAAAATACTATTCAGGTTGAATCACTTTGAAATACCGATGTTTAAAAAAGAAATGTAAATAGACATAAGATAATATATAATTTGTCGCACTTCTTAGTTCTACCTTTTCCCTCTTTTCTCCATCCCTGAAATTTTGAAAATGGCTATTATGGAAGTCTGGGAGAAATTTAAAGGCGTTGTATTCTGGGTTGTACGACGCGGCTCATATGGTATTTGCTTTATAATGCCAGCTAAGATTGAAAGATTGCGAAATTGTTTTTTTTTATGTTGTTCCAATTTTCATCATAATTTCGAGTTTTATTTCATGCACTTCACGTCTTAATATAATTCGGAAATATCCCTTTGCCCGTATTATGTTTTTTTTTTTATAGTAAAAGAAGCACGGTACTACGCACAACTCTGACTTTTCTGAAAATTGCCGATATTGACAGGGTATTTCTTCTTGCGAACTGTACTTGAAAACTATGTAGCATGCTTTTACGGTTTATTCTTCTTTCTGTTGAGAAAATCAGCATTGGAAAGTGACGAACTTAGATCTGTGCTGTTCTGACCATCATTTGATTCAGTATCTGAAAATAGGACGCCAATTACATTAAGCGTGATTTTAGTTATGTTTTCGAACTACCTATATCATTCTTACAAAGTATTAAAAAGTATGTCGTTTCTTTCGTAGAGTTTATTGTCTGCTAAATATATGAATGACAAAATCAAAATGAATCCATTTCTTGGCATGACAATATTAAAGAGAGGTTCCTGAAGAAATAAGTTAGTGCTCCAATACTGTTACTAGTTTTTGGTCGATCCCTTTTAGCAATTATAAGACCAGAAATATTTTTATTTCTTCGGGACTTGTTGCTTTCAAAACTTTTGCGCTTGGTTTATCTGGGTGATTCTAGAAAAGTTGAGCAGCTTAAGTTTGGCCAGAAATTTTTTGAAAGATTTTCTCCGTAAAAACAACTCAATATACGAGATCATGTATCGAATCCGTTAGATCAAGAAAGGTTTGCAAACCAGACTTTGCTATAAAATCTTTAATTTTGGTTGTATACAACAAAATTCGAGCGCCGAATTACAATGTATTGGTGGCATATCTCAAAGAGTCAGATAAAATGCTTTTACAGATTCCCCAAGCTAAGAGAAATTTTTCTTCTTTTTTCTTTTTTTTTTTGACATATACATATATACATCTGGAGTGAATTAAGTGTAAATTCTCATAACGTATATATAAGTATATACCTTTCCGAACCTTTTCCAGAATTGAAAATAGAGTTGCAAAAAAACTGCGGAAGTAGAAAGAGTTAAAGTTGAATTTATGATTTTTTCTTTCAAATTTTGGCTGCTTTTGCAGAAGCAAATTTTACAGCAAGACATCTTTTTTCCACCTGTCTGGACTGTTTATTTTTAAATTGATCCAAATACTTGTTTTGAAAAACGTTTCAAAATTTTGGTTACAAAAAAGGTACTTCTAAATAAATACTTACTATACCTTATCCAATTACCTTTATCCAAGTTTTTTAAGAAGGAAAAATAGCTATCACCTGGGAGGGAATAACCATTGTGCCATTTTGTTAGTTATAATGAAATTAATAGCGTCAATGTTTTCGAAAATATCAAATAAAAGATGGCTATTTGTTCACGCACCATCTTCTGGCCAATATCCCATCACCCAAAACCCAACAAAGGCTCTACAACTCAACTAACACCATCCACATTTATATTTCTTACTAAATCAACGTAATGTTGGAAATTATCAAAGAACGCTTGCCGAAATCGTTTTTATTCATGTTTTCATTAAATAAAAATTGTACGGTACAGACAAAAACTGTAAACAATCCCAAAATGGTGTATTCTTTTCTAAGAAGAGGATAAAAGTGCAGGTTAATTGATGAAAGCAAGTTAAGTTTTACAATAAGAAACTGTGGATCGTACTTTTTGTCACATGCATGAAATGTATAACGTTTATGTCCTTTTTGGTTCAATGCAAAATGCAAACAATTTACAATAACAAAGAAAAAAAAAAGAAATAAAGAGTTGTCATACTTTGCTTCGTATTAAACGTCATATAAGTTACGAATCAGTTCTAATATACTGATAAAAATGGTTTTCTTTTTCTCGCCGAATTCGTGATAATGTTAATGACGGCAAAAATAATCTTTACATTCACAAAAAAATATAATCTGGACAGCCACTTACGATTCACTATTGAAATAATCGATATTTTTATAAGTGGATGACCAACGTATTTTATAAATGTTGTTTTGTTAGTTATCTAAAAAAAAAACATAAATACTTAGTATAAATTAAAGCTTTACCAAAATACGAACCAATCTTGTCTTCTTTACTTTCAAACTGTCCGTCAAACAGAGAGATTCTGCATCTATATCATATATCGAAGGAGATTATGTTTACGTGAACTATTATTAATATATTCGCTAAGTTTAACAAGAATATCTCGTTGACATATGGATAACATAAATAAGCGGTAAATAACCTATTTTTAAAAAGAGATAAACTAACAGCAAGAGGTAAAGTTTTTATATTTTAACTAAAAGGTCAGCATTGTAAGGCGTAATTATTTTTTATATTTTTGGAATTTATGTCATTACCAGACTATTAATATAGAACTTTTATTTTGTGGACGTATTTTGTGGACGTATTTTGTGGAAGTATTAGCCGTCATGCGTATAGTACATGACAATAAGCTAAAAATAAAATACTTTTACTGTTCAGTAAGTACTGCACTAAACATACAAATGTTAGAAAAATTGTGTTATTTATATTAATCCATTTGAAACCAACCACTCTTTCGAAATTACCCTGATTTAGTCTTCAAACTGATAATGCCTGCTGATAATTTTGCAGATACCGTATGTAAACCATTTACATATACTAAAAAGAGCAATGGACCTAATATGGATCCTTGAGGAACCCCTCATATGATATCACAAAACTCCGTAGAAGTGTTATTGTAATAACAGATGTATTTTTTTCTGTTTTTTTAGATAAATATTTATCCGTTTATGTTTGTTTCCTCTAATATCGTATAATTCAAGTATTTTAAGTAGCTAAAATGGTACGATTTACAGCGACGAATGCTTTTGATAGATCAATAAAAACTCCGAGTGTCATTTCTTTTATAGTAAAAATATCCAATATTTCATCTACTAATTGCATTATGCCATGTTCAGTTGATGTATTTTTTTGGAATCCAAACTGTTTTTTTGAAAAATAAATCCATTTCGTTAAAGGAAGAGAAAATTCTTTTGTACATAATTCTTTCGAGAAATTTAGAGAATATTAGATATTGAACTGATATAGGTGTATAGTTGCCTAAATGAGAAGCATCACCAGACTTATATAAGGGGGTTACATTTGCTATTTTTTGACAGTCAGGAAATTCTTAATTAGCTTATCGAGTCTTTACAAATTTTAAGAAGAGGGATTTTGATTTCGTCGTATACACCAATGATTTTATCACTATTTAAGTCATCCACTCCGCAAGACCTGTTTCATTACAATGATTTAAACGCTGTTTCAAACCCTTCAAAAATAAGTTGAGAGTTTATTTCTTGTTAAATGACTTTAAAAACTTTAAAAAATATTTAGGACGAAGGTAAATAGTCCTCCTGCTACGACCTACCAGTTATACTATTACACTACATCCAGTGACATAGCTCAATTTGCGATGATTGTTTTTTCGTCGTTTTTATTATACCTTTTTTAGAGATTTGTCAAAATAGAAATTCATTGTATATTGCCAATCAGTGTTGTTTCTGTTTTTGTTACGCCTGCTTGACTGTTTATCAGTAGAATAACACCGTTATAGAAAGTGTCGTTATAAAAATAATTCACCTCAATACTTTTGGCGTACTTGGATTGAAACTTTAAATTTTTTAAGTAACAAATTTCAATCAAATTCGCCTGTGTCATGGAGATTATTTCAAAAAACTTTTTTTTTTTATTTCTTTAAATCGCGCTTACGTTTTCCTAAAATCGTTAATTGGCTCTTAAGGTTTTCCTAAAACGTATCAACATCCAATAATTTGTTTTACTGAAAGTAAGCTTGATTGCTCTATAGAAGACAGTGAAATTGAACTTGGTGGATACCATATCTTAAGGAAAGACAGAAATAGATCTGGTGGAGGT
>JAUZNK010003785.1:0-26929 GCA_035046665.1 Euphysa ruthae | reverse complement strand
CTATATAACTCACACAATTCAACTAACTAATTTATTATGAATCAGTGGTTGATAAAGAAGGTGATATTACTAAAGATTTTTAAGTGAATTAAACAGAATGGTTACAGCAAGCGAAGAGAAGTAAAATAAAATGACACACGAACTGAATATGCATTCTTTATTAGTAATTTTAGATAAGTATACGTTTCTAATCAACTGCTCTATATTTCACTAGATCATGGCATTATTTATAACAAAACTTACTCACTTTATTTTATTTATATATATATATATATTTATATATTTCTTACATTTAAGGCGTAATATATACGTATCTTACATTTAAGGTGTGATATTTAGGCTGTAATGGCTTTGTAACAAATGTCAAATTCTTTTATGAAAAGAAGCCAACCTTAAAAATCATCAGCATTTGAAAATAAGTAATTTATTGAACATTTTTAACAAATGCAAGGGAAAATTGCTTTATCATTCCAAACTTCAGAAACCTTCATTTGAGATTGAAAACCCTAAATGACAAAACTAAAATGCTCTAATATTTACTTAAATGTTTTTCAAAATCCCAATATAATTCTCCATCCAACATTCCACACCTGTTAATATTTAGTATTTGATAAATATTTTTAATACTATATATTTTTTCTCCATTCAACATTCTACACATGTTAGTTTTTCGGATTTCGTACATATTTTAAATAATTTATGTTATTCTCCATCCAACATTCCACACCTGATAAATTTTTGGATTTCGAAAATATATTTAATATGGTATAATTTTCTCTATCCAACATTCCACATATATTAATTTCGTAAATATTTTTAATACTATATATTATCTTCCATCTAACATTTAAAAACCTGTTAATTTATGGGATTTCATAAATAATTTATGATTTCGTAGATATTTTCAATACTATATAATATTCTTCATAAAACGTTCCACATCTGTTATGTTTTCGGATTTTGTAAATGTTGCTAATACTATATATTTTATATTGTTACATATTATATATCGTTCTCTCTAAACAATAATGGCTAAATATTTTCTCTGAGATATCATTCATTAGCGTGACATAATATATGGGAAGTTAAAGGGATTTTAGTTTTTAATTCAAAAATAGTTATGGTTATCTTTTTAAATCGTTTACTACAAGTTGACATTCAGCAGTGAGCCAGTGAACGAAAATTTTTTTTTTTTTTTTTTGATATCACTGACATTGGATTTTATTCCAAATCCAGCTGAGATGGAGTTAGATGACCGTTGAGGAGATATACAAATAAAGTAAAGTCTTTACTATTTTAGAGTTTTTCTAATAAATATATTTATAGTTTAGTTAGGAGTGTAACAGCAATGAAACATTTTCAAAAGTATGAGGTTTGACAGTAATGGCAAATTTTTAAATTTTTTTGTGGCTTGAGAATACAATGCAGGAAATAGGGCGCAATTTGCATAGTTTAACTTACTGAAGTTTACGGTGACGCTATGAGGTTGCTACACTTCACGCACGCAAATTATTTGCTTAATATTATAATTGCGCATTATACTTATATCAGCGCCAATTTGGGGAAAATCTCTCATGATAATAAAAATTCTCTTTCAAAACATAGATATAATTCAATTAAGTAAACATATTTGTCATTTAATAAGACGTAGTTATATGCAATTGTTATAAAATATTCTTAAATACTAATATAACCCAACAACAAAAAACTCATATAAATTACAAAGAACATTTACACGAACATCTTTAACCTTTCCACTCTGTGATTCGGAATTTTAAAAATTTCAAAGAGGGAGAGGTTTTAATGAAATTTGGCAATGTATTCCAAATAAGCCTGCCCTTTTCGAAAGAAAAGTCAGAAGATTTAATACAAAGGCACTTCTATGGTTATAAGTACACCTTTCAAAGAGAATACCTTGAACTAGTTTCGGACTCATATGAATAATAATTTATAAATTTCATTCATAAGTGACTGTAAATTTCTTTTGTGAACACTACAATTTTGTGAACACTACAATTTTGTGAACACTACAATTTTGTGAACACATTGTTGTCAATAATTAGCAATTCATTAAGATCTTAAGCAAAGTTAATTTAGATTGTTCTTATAAGCTGTCTATTAGATCCCTTTTTGAAACAGAACATCCATATAAAGTGAAAATATGAAAATTATGATAGAACCCATAGGCCTAAATCTTGGCAGCAAAAGGTTATGTTGGATAATATCGTACAATTCAGGTAATTAAATTAGAACTGTAACTATTAATCACATGCTATCCATTTGTGGTTGGCACTTTTACAAAAACATTAATCAGTGAAATTTGCGTAGAAAGACCTTTAAAAAAACCACAAAGACAATTTGAAAAGCGACACTGAAAAAAAATCGTTTATCTGCTCGAAAGCAACTCCTTCAAAAACCATCGAAACTGTTAATGAAGATAATAATCAGAAATAAGTTATTTATATTTGAGACATTTATACAGGTAAAATATCTGTTCATTTGAACTCATCAGGGAAATTCTTATTGTTAGTGGTATACCACCACTTATTTTTTTTAAATTTCATGATTGCATTACCTAGTTAAACAATATTAAAATGAAGAATGTTTAATATAGTCTATTTATCTATCTCCGTCGTCTTTCAGGACGCTTCAAATATAGGAATATAGTTTAATAAATATAAATATAGTTTAATACAGGAATGACATAAAATCTGATAAATACCTTTTTTACAACGTTTTTTCATAACCGTTCATACATTCACACTTGAGCAATGGATAATTGGCATAATTACATTTTCCAATGTTCTTGCAGAAGGTTTTTAAACATGGCTAAAAAGAAGGTTAATTTCATCAATCATGTTTTACTTATACGCATTTTGATACGTTTTGTAACACAATATAAATATTTTTTTGTTTTGGTTGTTGTCTCCTCGTCAGCTAAAATCTGAATTTAAATTAATTCTCTGTCAGGTTACTTCTTCTCTAGATACATAATTAAAATTAATTATTTTATCTGTTAGAATTATCTCCATACTGCTAGACGCAACAGTTTTATAATTCTCAAAATCACCCAAAGTAAATTTTTTGCAATTTTTTATACACCCAAATGATTGTATTATTGGAATTAGGCTTTAAAAGTGGTCATAGCGAGAAAATCTTTTGCAATACCTTAATCATGTAAATTGCAGCCAGAAAGTGGTAATTATTTATTGTAAAAGGTTCACGATTGTAGCTTACTTTAAAAAAATAATGACATTCCTTTAACTTGCTAGATTTTAATCTAAGCTGATCTTAACATACAAAAAATTTGATAAGAAATAAAAGGAAAAGAGCTAAAGCGAAAGTTTATTAATGTATCAAAAATACGTTGATTATTCCTTTTTATAATTTTTTTTCGTGGCTGTCTAGACGAGCGGATATGACTTTGGTTTCCGGATCCTGGACCTGTGGGCTCGAACCCTCCACAGAACCAATGATTTTCTTTACCTCAAACTCTAAAGGGAGATCTAAGTACACCAGAACCAAACCCGTGGACCTTTCTGTAATCAACTAATTCAAAACACAATTTCTCAGCCCCACGTTGAAAATACAAATATGATGGAAATACGTTGCTCGATTTCAATTTATAACTGTTAAGTACTTCTGTTAATACAAAAATGTATTTTTAAATATTTGTAATTAGATAACTGATCCATAACTTATAACATCCTCTTATCATACTAATAACATTAGCTTTTTGTTACTCGTACCATATTTTGCTTAGAAAAAAATGGATTCATACAGATAAATAGACAACAACTGCTGTATTCAGAAATTTTAATAGAATTATATTTTAAACACTATTTGCTCTTCTTTCTTATTTCTTTCTCTTTCCTCCAATTTCCTTCCCCATTAACTACCGTTTCCTTCCCTACTCCTCCTTACACCCTTTTGTTCCTCATTTTGATGTTGGTTTAAACAGTAAAAATTTGAAAATTTTTATTTCGAGTTTTATTTTCAACATAAGATGGAAGAACGAAAATTTAGATTAATTTAATTAGTATGTGTTTAAAAGACAAGCAAATACAAAGGTCTCAATGCTAAAGATAGTTTATAGAGCATTATAAACAAGAAAATTCTTTTGAAGAAATTAACACTTATGACACCTTTTAACTCACTACTTAGAGAGTTCCATAGTTTAGGACCTCAGTAAGAGCTAAAATGTTCTATTTGTTTACAGGAGTTTTTTGGTTGAATAAATGTTTTTCTATGATTAGATCGCAAGTTAATATCAAAACCATTGAGTTCAAAAAAGCGATCAAAACGTGATTGGAATTGTTTTTTGGTAGCATTGAACATAAAAATCAAGACTTAGTAGAAATTTAAGTCGTAAATGTTCATAATCGTTAAACTCTCCATTACAGGTACTACGCTATAAATTCTTTTTTTGTACGTTTTTGCGTGCGTGTTTTTGATTATTTACTAATATTACTAGTTTGGTTTTGTGGGTAGCCCCAAAAATATTAGTATATGAAAGATGACTGTGTATAAAACTAAAATACAAGAGTTTAGGAGATTGCAGTTTAAATATGGTCTCGATTTGTATAGCAGATAAATAGAGCATGGGAGTTTAATATCTAATATTGCGATATGGCTTTTCCAATATAAATTCTCATCAATTGAAACCCCTAGAAATTTCAAGAAAATTTCACGTTCGATAGTTTTGTAGTTCATATATAAATTTGGTAGTTTTAAGGGAAGGTTATCGGCTTGTGAGGTCTTGTGGGAATGTGTGAATTTAGTCTTATCGGTATTTAAGGAAAATTTGTTTGCCTTGAACCACACATTAAATCTTTCTAATTCATTGGTCATGACGTTAAAATGGGATTTGGCGTTGTTATTTCTAAGAAAAAAGTTTGTGTCGTCGGCAAAAATAATCGCTGATATTGTATTGGAAGATTTATACATATGGTTGATGTTGATTAAAAAAAGTAATGGACATAGAACCAATCCCTCTGGAACACCGCACAAAATATCTTTTAATCCTGAGTTTCTATTATTAAGAAATAGTCTTCTAGGTTTAAGATAGCTTTTAAATCAATCAAATAATCTACACTTAATTCCATAGCAACATAGTTTATTTAACAAGACATCATGATTAACTGTATCAAGCGCTTTGGATAGGTCTACAAAGACCCCTAACAAAAATTTGTTGTTTTTAAAAGATTTAGTTATCTGATCAACGAGTTTAAGGTCGTTCAGAAATTCTTTGAAGTTTTTATTTTCAGGAGGATGTTTATAGCTAAGTTGACACAAACATAGTATATATTAATTTCACTGCATATTTTCTGTTTATCATAAAGTTTAGTAGTAGAGCGTTATTAAATATAATTTATAATATAAGATTTTTGTAGAATAATGCTTGTGTTAGTGTAGTAGTTTTGAGTAGTAAGTAGCTTTGGCATTTTTAGCAATTTGTCGGAAAAGATTTTTGTACTTTAATAAGATGTTTTGATGAATGGTTGATCGAGATTTCAAAAAATCATTATAAAGGTTTTGCGTTCTCTTTGTGGATTTTTTATACCATCCTTTAAAAAACGTTGCCGATAGTCGAATAAGAGACTTTTGTTATTCGAGTAGGTTTATGAATGTCCGGCAAAATCTTTTACGCAAATATTTCATCAAAGAAAGCCTTTGTACTATAAAATATATCATAATTGAAAACATCACTGTTAAAATTTCCGGCGTTAATAGTATTTTTATTATCTCTTGTCACATTAAAAATTATTGAGACAATCCTGGGGACGAGGTACACAAGATACAGCAATATTTTTAACGTTGGAATTGGAAACTTCAATGGTTAAATATTCAATTGTTTCTCATAAAAGACATTGGTTCTTTTTTATTTTGAAGGAAATGGAAATTTGAATGTAGATTGCTGTACCACCTCTTTTGTGAGAACTTGGTTGGGTGACTGGAATTTACCCTGGTAGACTAAAGAGAGAGTCGTTACAAAATTTTGACTGAGAAGTCTTCCCAATATTTGTAAGAAATATTATATTAAAATTATTATTGATGGAGTTATAGAAGGTCTTAAATGTCTCAAATTTTTAATGAACCGATCTAATGCTAAAGTTTAAAATTTAAAAGTCATTTTCAGATTCGCAGATTTGAAGCTCATTAGGTGCGAAGTATTTGGTGTCGAAAGAAGTGTTGCAAAAAGAAGGTGAAAGTATGACTAATAATTTTTCTGGCATACGACTTGTTACTTTCTCAAAATCTCTTGGTTGTGCAAGTAACATTTGAGTGTATTATTTTTAATTAAATAAAAGATACGCATAAAGTGGCTTTATGAAGCCTTGTTACCCAAATAAACCAAAAATCATTCATCAGAAAATCTTTTGAAATATAATTATGCAGCAATACGAAATTTTCATTTACGAAGGCACTTTTAGTAATTTAAAAGATATATGACTTCCTTGAAAAAAAACTTCGTTGATCTCTCGAAAACATTCCGTTTATGAGACAGTCTATGCAAAGAATTCAGAAAATATATTTTCTGCAGAAGAGTTTTTCCACAAAATATCTTCTCTAAAAAACAAAAAAAATAACGTTTCAAAAATATAACGACTAGGATCAATTCATCAAATGCAATTTATTCGCTAAAATGCAAAATTCTGGGTTTTGTTGTTTTCATTTTAGTTATTTTCTTTTATTAACTGAAATGAAATATTCTAGACTAAATCGGATAGATGTCTATCAATTTACAGGAAATTTATACCTAATATATAATATTTTAATGTATTATTCAAGTTATACATTTTCTTTTCTTAGTGCGAAAGAAAAAAATCTATCGTTGATAGATTAAAAGGCAACACTTAAGAAAACAGACATAAAAAAGGATCGACGTAATGATGTGTCTTACCAAAGATTGTAATACTTAAAATATATCAGAACTTGGCGATGCCATTTCATGTGAATTGCATTTACACAGACAAGTTTCCCTGTCGTATATAACGTAATTTTCTTGTTTAAATGTTTGCATAAGTTTACACAATGGATTAAGGATTCTGTTGTAAGTTTATTCGCTTCTAAATTTACAACCTTTTTGTTTTGTAGAGTCCGTCGGTAAAATGTTCCATAACATTTTGTTATATTTAAACATAGCATTACAAGTATCAACCACATATCGTCAGAAGTTATTTTAAGTATATAAATGTATATTTTATCGTATCTAAACAAAATCTAAACCCTAAATTTCATTAAATATGTATATTTTTCTTAAGTGGCTATAAATTGTATATAGTAAATACAAAACAAAAAAATATAAATTATATATCTTCATTTATTTAATTTAATTAAATTTTTATTTTATTTAAGACGGCTTTAGCAAAAAATTAGATTTGCTGTAGAAACAATATCTCAGACAACATTAAAAGCAAAGAAATGCTTAGATAGTGTTTCCCTTAATGTAATTAGACTTTGAAATCACCAGAGAATCACAGCTTAACTTTGAGTATAGGAACAATGAGCGACTGGAAATACTTCGTATTTTACTTTATTTAATATGGGAATTTTTATATTAAAGTTGGTGGGTTGGAATTGAAGTTCAGAAAACCAGTAAAACTATAACACTGCACTGCGTAATATACTACTGCATGTAAAATTTTCTTTAAAAAAAAAAAAAACAAAAAACTAAGGCAACCTTTACATGATACCCATATGAACTCAAACCGGTTAGAAATCTCAAACCGGTTTGGAATGCACTATAGTTTAAATGAGTATTTCAATTCGGCCATGAGATCGAATTGTTTTGAACGGCCTCAAAATTCTTCTGCGCCTGATTTAGTAACCAAAATCAAAACAAATAACGAATTAAAACAAGATATAATCGATATATATATATATATATATATATTTATATGTTTTAAATGAAGACATCGTGTACGAGAGTTTAATTAAATTATTTTGTAAACATCAATAAATATGCGTGCTCTCAATACTAGTTTTATTCTTTTTAGTTTTAATAAATTATTTTTAAAATTTAATTAATAAATTTAACTTTCGTTTTCCAAGAAACTTCCCATGCTTTCGCAAATCCTTATAATATTCATGGCAGATTTTCTAAGTAAATTCATATTCTAAATTTCATCGAGAGGATGAGCCCTGCGTGTGAGCAAATTTGACCAAATACAATTCGGTGCACATAGAAAAAAATTAATGACAAATAATTAAGGAAATTGTTATTTTAACCAGGAAAGAAATGGTTTTGAGTGATGATTTCCAACACAGTTTAGTGCTACAGTGAACGTGCAGCTTTTATTTTTGTGTATTTATGCAACTGTTTTTCTTATTTTGTGAAAATGTCGTCTTTATTTAATGCATCCTACTTTAAGCATGTCTCAATGTACGTCTTGATTTAAATTTTTACCACTTTTAGGAAATTTTGAAGTAAAAAGAAGTTTTAGGAATTTTTATATATATAAGTAAATGTGTGTGTGCGGTTTGATATTGTTTGTTGACGTCAGCTGATTACTCATTTTTTTTTTTTTTTTTTATTAAAGTATTTTAATAGCCCCTCAAACTTAATCTTGACTGTCAGGTCTGAACTCAAAATACTTCTGAATTTATTAACAACTAACAACACTTGGAATTATTTTTATCGACTTTAATTTACATTATATAGTTATCTATGAAATTGTTTCCTAGGTTGAAATATTTCTTTGCTTTTTGATTTTGTATTGTTCTTTAAAAAATTTTTCATGATTTCTTGTCTTTTTATATTTCGTGAAGTTGGCCGTCTTGAAGAATGCTGTCTCGCTTTCGCACATTTTCAGTTTTATATGCGATTTCTTGACGCTTTTTAGATGACAACAAATCATTTTTTTTTTAGTAATTTTAAAGATTTTGTTTTCATTTTTGAAAGTTTCTTTTTATCTTGAGTTGGCGCTTTCTTGTATTCAACTGTATTATTGTTTGGAATATCTTTGTTTTTATTCGTTGTATCTACAATTACCCATCCTTCTTCCAATTTTATTTTTGCTCTTGTCTTCGGTGGCTCATCTAAACCCCATATATATTCTGTTACAGCGTACCACATGGCTGAAAGTATAAATTTTCAGGCAAGAAATTTATATATGTATATATCATAAAATTATGGCTGATAAAGTAACAAATGAAGCTATTCTTTTTATTGCCGCTATGATAACGTCTGCAGTAAATTTATTTAATATTCAGTTACAATTATTTGCCAATATATTCCAACAAGATACCCAAATTTTGAAGCACATGCAAAACTTGATCAACAAAAAAAGACGATTTTATCAAAAGAAAACGACAAAAATGCAAGTAAATTTTACCAGAGATTTTCATCTTTAGGGTAATATACACAATGCGTCAGGTACCATACGTTGTGTTTGGCCTCCCATCATTAGCATTGCTGCTTTCTTCTTTTTTCACAGCACCGTACATCGTATAGACCAAAATCAACAGAAACATTTTTCCTACTATTTGATAATAATAATGATATATATACGGAATTTCAGAATTAAGTTTAGTGTACCGTTTGAAACATTTAAATATGGAAATTTATGTTTTTAGATTAGAAATTAAGAAAAAATATCACTGGAAGAACCCTGGTAGGACTAACTTGTGGTGAAAGAATCTGTCCAGTGGTGATTTGTTGGATGAAAAATGGTGTACAAATTTATGAATAGATATACATCCATTTGATGATCTTGTTTCTAGGTTAATTGAAAGATTTACGCAAAAACATAATTTCTTTTGACCTGATGCATAAACGACCGCTAAAAAAAAAGTTGTGAATTAAAAGGTGTGAAAAATCTTAATATGCTATATATTACATTAATTAATTAATATTACATTAATTGTTCTCTTCTTAACCTTGAACTTGTTTATATATTTGTTTCAAACTAGTAAAGTTTTTTTAGTATCAAGTAGGAAAGAAATTACTAAGAACTTTCATTCATACTCATGTCATGTCATGTCTTAGGTCATGTTATTAAAAATAACAACGTTCGTTTTGGAAAATGACGATAATTTCAACTTTCAAATTTTAGCATTTTGTTAAAGAAAGGGAGAAGAACTTGTTCAAATTGAAAAGTTGCTTGGTTTATTAATATTTTATTATATTTTCTATTATTTTAAACAAACTTTTCACCGAAAACTTTCAACTTCGCATTACTTTACAAAAAGATAACTGAGAGCCATAATTTTTCTACCTGGGCATATAATGTATAATATAATCGTAGTTGGTGATTTTAACATTAGTGAACAACTTAACAATGTACTATATTTGTAACAGTAACTAGATAGAAGCAACACAGTTTAATTGATCTATTTTAAATCAAGTATAAGCCAAAAAGTCTTCTTTTTATTAAATTAGTGTCTAAATGCTCTTTTTAAAAGTGTTTTTTATTATATCATAAATGTGTCAAAGTTTCTATTAGGCATCAACGAATTTACCAGAGTCTTTTAAAAGATATTTTAATGACTATCTTGATGACTAATGATAAGATATCTGATAATGTTTTGGCACGTGATTCTTTATCATACTCAACATTATAACAATAGTGTGCTTTACCAAAGCTAATGTTTATTCTCGATAAGATTCTAAGAAATTCATCATATTTTTGTTCAGAAATCACCTATTGATTACTACGACACTAAAGATGTTAATTCGAACAATATTGTCAAAAGATTAAGTTGAAATCTGATGTCTTTATAAAACTAAAATGTAATTTTTTTTTAGTAAAACAAATCAATCTTAGAACGCCTAAAAAGGTTGCAACCATATCAAACAAAGAACCTAAAAAAATCACAAATTCAATCTCTAACCCTTCTTTGAAAAAGGAAAGAGAAGCTACAGCATTGAAGATTGCGATTAAAGTGGATCCATCTTTATCTTTGACAGTGCCTGATAAAAGATCTAGTTCTGTTTGAAATAGCAGTAATTCTCAATGAACAGCCACAAAACTCATAAATAATGGTGATTGTATGTTATCACCTGTCACCTCTCCCTCGTCACCTCCTATTTGCGGAGTAAATGATTTCCATTTCAAATCTGATGTTACTTGATGCTTCTTACTTACATACAGTGTGTTCCAGAAAACCTGCAGTATCCAACTGGAATAAATGAATTGGAATAAATAAATAAATGAAGCTAAATTCTATGAACAACAGCATTCATTGTTTTAATACTTACCACATCACGTCATATTTGTGACGTAAGATAATAGGCATTCGAAAGACCATTTTCTATTGTACACCATCTTTATCTATAGAACCAATACCACAAATTTTTTCTGGGGTGCACTTTAAATAATTTGAATATACTGTAATTAAATATTCAAGAAAACTTCATTATGTTGTAAACATTAGATAATATATAAACTGTAAACAAACGACTTGAAACTTTGATATTTTGCATACAATAAGTAGGCGTCTACACATAAAGTAGATACAGTTACAAATAACAAAACATTAAGGCTAAGTAACGACCCTTATTTATAGATAGCAAAAGAATTAATTTAGTTTGTGCGGTGCACAAAAAACACGACATATGCGTATAAATTTGCCGTGGGGAAAGGTTATAATAGGAAGTCGCTTATATTTTAGGAAATGGACGGTTTAGAAGATAGATAATAAATATTTCTACATACAAAATTAGGGAAAAATAAAAGAAAAGGAAGTCAAAAACAATAGGAAGAACAGCGAAGATACAACCTAATTTAACCCATAGGTAATTGTCTCGTTCTGCAGTCTTGTCAAGTCGTATTTAGTAACTGACCTTATAGGCTATGGCCACCCTCTATTCCTGACAAGAATTTAGCTTTAAAAAGAGCTGGTACATGTGAATTTTGCTGGTCCCATAAAAACTGCTATTTAAAAATTGGATCAGTTTTTAGATTCGTAAAATATTTGAGGTTATTAGATATTACTATTGGTTGAAAAAGAAACAAAATGTATTAGCTTTAAAATTTTATTTGTAATGAAGCAACTCTACCTTAAAGCCTTTCCCCTAGCCTGTCTTTACACTTCACATGTATAACTTAGATCTGCATGATAAATGTTCATAATGATTTCATGGTTTACAAAATGTTTAAATTTTGTTCGCATTTCGTTTGTTCTAGTCATAAAGATAGTACGTTAACATGCGATTGGAATGATAGAATTTTGCCTATTCTCACATCAAGATATTTTAGACTTTTGATAAATTTTAATGCTTGACCGTTTATTCTAAAATTTGAATGTTTTCTGGATCTAAACTATATTGATTTGAATAAATTAATGCCTGTTTCATTAGAATCAGGAGGACCTTTTATTTGCACGTCAAAGTCATGGTTTTTATATCGTTTTAGTGATTTGTTGATTCATTAGAGGTTAGTGTCGTCAGCAAAATAATATGATGTTGCATATGATTGTTGACTGAGAAATGAAGGTCAATTATAAAATTAAGGAAATAAGGGCAGGACCTCTTAATTCGACAATGTCTAAATAATTAGAATTAAGAGTGGTTGCGATATTATAATCATCAAGATGTTGTTTAACATATGGAATGCGATTTGAAATTTTGGATTAATTGTTTCAACCGTAACATTCAAATGTTTGGCTAGCATTCAGATTTATAATTGAAGAGAATGGAATCGTGCAAGCAATGTAAATCCAAAGAATATTAACGCTTTAAATTAACAATTTAGACTGTGGTCTTCTATTCGGTTACAATCAGTTTGTATCCAAAAATTACATTCATTACATAGCGTTGCTTTTTGGAAAGCGATGGCATTATTTTATTGACGTGTCAGGTTTTTTCAATTCCGTGTTGAATATTGAACATAATTTTGTTCTCATTGAAGATAAATCCGGGAATTAAAATCTTCATTCAAACATGATTTATCTTTATCCCAGACTATCTCGTTTTCAAACGATGTTGCTACTTTTTAATTTAATTTCTTTGGTATAAATTGTTCTTTTTCCAAATCATCAGTTTTCAATGGAATAGACATTGGTTTTTTATATCGCTTTCCATTGTAACTTATTAAATTTATGAAATATTGATAATTTTTATCGTTAATTTTGAACTTTTCCTCAGTCGAAGCTTGAATTTCGTTAAGATTTCTTCAAAAGCATCTCTTAGTTGTTGTGTCAATGTGCCGATATCTTACATTTTACTGGCATAGTTTCAGTAGTAGAGTAGTATTATTTACTAGCTAATTTTAGTTCATTGTTAAATTCAAGCAGACAAGCGTCAGAACACGCAACGGACTATCAGGCAGCCATTATTAAAGTATCCAATATAGGACTATATAAAACAAAAAATTAGTTAAACCTTCATGCCTGTAATGCTGCTAATTTTATCGCAAAGTTTAAACCAATAATCCCTAATATATTACAAATTATTTTTCTTTGTAGTTTGATATAAACCATGTAAAATTTCTATTTTTGGATTTCCTTGGCTTTATATCCTACATGTTTAAAAGAAAAAGTAGAAATGCAAACGAGTGTTTTGAGATTAATTTGAAAATTTCGTTGAATGATTTTATGACATTACGAATCATGAACAGGAAAAACCCTTCTATAACCGAGGATTTAATCGTTCCACATCGGTGGAAAACTTTTAAAACTCTCAAAATATCGTACAACTAAAAATGGTGCAAACTTATATCAAACTCTAAGTGGAAGCAAAATTGAAGAGGGGCTATCTTTGTGTTTTATTTGTGCAGAAAGTTGCGATGTCGCGATCAAAGAGGCTAAGAAGAAAGTTACGTGCTGCTTTACTGCATCAGTCTGTATACAATAGATCTCAAAAACCAAGACCACCCGAGAACCTAATGTAGACCAAAAGCCGATTTAAACTGCCATCTTACACGATGGAAGTGGTCATATTTGCCTCATTCTTGAGAAAGATTTGCTTTCTAATGACTTACATTAAAAGCTTATATTACGCATTAAAAAAGTCCGATGAGCTTTATTACGACAGTGTTTATATGAAATTATTGCTGACGATGAAACGAGCGGACAAGAAAATATAAACAAAATTTTTTCCTGAAATTTTATATGCGAATGCTGAACTAATTCCTTGCTTGTTCAAATGCACTTCATATATAATGTAACTCTTGTTCCAGGAGAACGTTCGGTGTGGAAGTTGTAACCGAAAAATGAAACCGACATCCTGCTTGTGTGTTTTTGAATGTGTTGTAGAGTTTAGTGAAATCACTCTGACACTACCTTTGAATGTCCTTATTGGCTCTTGATGAAAACTTGGGAGTTTCCTACAAAGGCAACATATAAACTTTGGTGGAGAATATTCTGATCTTGGAAAACATTGACTTCTAGTACCATAACCGAAATGTCATAATAAATATGACCGATCTTTAATATTTAACTTTCAAGAAAAAAACATCTCTTGCTTGATTTATATCTCTTCCAGTCAGGCTAAATACTTATTTAGTATCTTTGTTTATTTTAAGGAAAATAAATAAAGTCAAGTCACCTTCAAATTTTTATTTTCCTTAAATTTTTTTGTTATCACGTAATGTTTACTTTTAAAGGCTGACTTGTATGAGGGCATAAATCTCGTCAAATTAAATTCTATCCATGTACTTGCAAAAACGATGATATTTTCTTGTTTTCTCTGAGGCAATTTTGATTATTTTAAACCCAAGAGATGTTTATGTGGGCTTGTCGAATGCAATTAAACTAACTTTGGCGAACATTAGGCGTGAAGGTCTCAGGCAAAAACCGCTGCCAACTCGGTTTCAAAAAATCAACTGCTGTCATTCTAAGCCATTCGGCTTCTTGTTATGTTTAAATAGTTTTTATTTTGATTATTCCTTGTTAATCTATCAGTAATCACCCCAGGGGCTGAAAGTTAGTATTTGAATAAAAAATGACATATTTAAAATTTTTGGGGCCAATCAGTTTTCTGCAAAAAATGATGTTAGAATTAGAACCTGATACAATTTCATTACTTTTAATAGTCTATGGATTTAAGGCAGTCAATAGTCGAACACTTTCAATTTAAAAATTTAGTATGAAAACATACACTTTAAAGTAAGAAATTGGAAATTTAAAGGAGAAGAAGTTCCACTTTTTAAATTTGTTATGATATAGGGTCAAAGTGATGTTATATTTTGTGTCTAAAAACTTTTTTTTTGAGTTATCTTGAAAATTTTATCTCAAATAGCATTTGATCACCAACAGTTTTAACGGCTGTAAAGTTTAGATACAATCGACCAAATTTGAATTTTCCAACAATAGTGAAACGTTAAATTCCTGCGACTTCCTAAAGTGAAAACCCTAAAGCCTGACAATAAATTTCCGCTTTCGGAGTCCTTAACAATCTTAATATGATGGTTTTTTAAAGGAATAATTTTCAAGTGCTATGGTTTTATTGGTTGATGTTATATCTTATACTTTAATATCACATATGCAATTTTATATGTATTTTCATCTTGTACAACACCATAGTTTATGGTATAATAATCAATTTTCGTCCGTAAATTCGTAAATTAATTCTACAGTTTTTTGTGAACTGTTCAAAATGCATTTGCCGACATTTTTTATTTCAGCGTGCAACTTTTTACAATGGTATTTGTCATCTGTCACTAGAATATTGTTAGTAATTTTAGACGATTTATCATTATTGCTATATTTTTTCACACAAATTATACGTAATTCTTCATTATTATGACTAAAATTTAAAAAGAAATCTTCCGTAATAAAGTTATTTTATAACAACAAAACTAAATTGAGATAAGCTGCTAATGACAGAGATAATTAACTAAATAGAAAACTTAATGACATTTATGACGTGACTAGAAAAGCGAATATATAAATAACTATCTGCTACTACAATTCTTTTATTTCAAAGTCAGAAAATGTAAAAACCAAAATTTAGAAAACTTGTTCTATAAATGAACAATTGACTTTAAATTTGACCATAGAAATGATTTTACATAAACATGGAAAATCATTTTCCACATGGATTATTAGAACGACTGTTATTGGCTAGCTAAATTATTTTATTACACATAGATTTGCAAAATAATGGAAAATGGTCTTTATATAACTAACGTAATATGATCTGTGAAATTAATAAAACAATATGTTCAAATTTTAGTTCTTTAATCATTTTTAAAAAAACCTTCTCTTAACAAATCTTTTTTGTTCAAAAATATTCGACGAGAAACAGATGGTATTGAGTTTTACATTCTAGAGAAGCATAGTAAAATTGCCTGATTGACATCTAAAAAAAATTATTAATAAATATTTTATATTAATAAATAAAATAAGTAAAACCTTTTTGTGAAACTAGTTGTGAAATATCATAAGATTCTTGCCGCGATGTTTCTGGTTTTCGTTTGTTGAATGTTATTTCCAGATCTATTAACTCAAGGTGTAATTACTTCAAATATATTCGATCTCAAAGGATTATGAATTAAAATTTCACAAAATGGCAGAGAGATCAGCGATTAATAAGCGCAGATTTTTTTGAAGTGTTTTATTTTTTAAGCCCTTTGATTAAGGGGTAATGTGATGTTTAGTCACTTCTATTGCCTCCAAAACGTTTTCTTAGGAAGTTAAAATGATATTTATGATTTTAATTTGGTTTTCATACGAGCTTTTAGGCCCTAATTTGACTTTTTGAATTGTTTGCTTTTTTTTTCGGAAACAAAAATGCTTACCCACGAAATTCTTTGATTCTAGCTAGATGACGAAATATAGGTAATATTTATTATACAGGGGTATGCAATTTTTGGTTCTTAAAGCTGGATATATTTTAAATCTTACAGTGCTAAATCCAAGGATTATTTGGGCATACCTGTTTTGTCCACTTTGAGAGCTCATTGGGCGCCTAAATAATTTGAAACTATGTTAATACCCCTGTTTTATTAACCTTTTTGAAATACTTTAGCAAGGGAAAGAACTCATTATAACTGTCCTAATTAATGAGGTATATGCCTATCTATTCCACACAAAAATAATCACATTACAATACTAAACTTACAGCGTTATTTTTGGGGTTCCCATACCTAAAAAAAATATGCTCAAAACCGAACTTGAAGAAGCTATAGAAACTTCAAAAGTTTAATCTTTTAACTCAACAGGCTTAAGGAATATTTTCTTTTTCTCTTTTGTTAATTCTTGAAAGACAATCTGCTAAACATTTGCCGTTAGGAATATAATTTACTCCTATTGACAAAAATAGTTAGAAGGAAAATAAAATGGTACTTAAAAAATCGAACTAAAGGGCCTACCATTAGGTGTTCGGACTAATTCCTTTCATTTGCTGTGATGCTTAAACCTGTTATGCTATAGTGCTTTGAATGGTGGTGTTTCAAAAAAAAAATTCAAGTTCTGTCTACGATAAAGCGCGTCGTCGCTTATTTTTCAACATATCCGCTTGTAAAATTTATCACGCAAATGGTGTATTATAGCGACTAGTTTATAGTTGGTTTTCTCAAGAAGTACTTTTGACCAGATAGTCCCATGATAGTTTCAGGTGCGCACAGACGTCCTCAAAAAATTTAATTATGGATTATGTACAATTTATTTAAATCAGCGTAACTTTGCTTATTAATGCATATTTTACGAGACGATTAATTTAAAGGCCAGATTGCAGATGAATAATAGCTAATCAATGTCGATTAAAATATATTTAAAGTTAAAAAAAAAAATACTAAGTTAAAATATTTGCTATATAATTAAAAATAAATTATCTTGAAAAAATTCAGTATTTAAGAAATAGAACGTTACACTTTTTAAGCTTACACTTAAAAAGAAAAAGGTAGTGTTTCGGCAGTAAAGTCATTTTGTAGAAAAGGGAATGACGCAGACATTTATACCCACAAATAAACGTATTATATAATAGTCTTTATGGGAGCCATAAACTACACAATATGAAGAATTTCAAAAAGAACTAATAGTTCAAATAGATTCCGACACCAGATAAAACATATCTGTTAACATTACTTGGGACAGATTGAACACCTAGCCAAAAAATTCGTTGTAAGAAATATTTCTTTTTAAGTAAAAACATTCCTATGGAACAAAATATTGTAACACACGGTTTTAAGTCTAGATGATATCCAATGACAAGAGTGAGAAGATCAAATATACATTTAAAAAACAACGATTAAGTTTAAAATGGCAAAGCATCCTTTTAAAAATAATAAATAAGGTATTTCGCAAAAAAAAAAGTCAATAAATTCAATTATTTTTTCAAAAAAAAAAAAAAAAAAAGGTTTATGAAATACAAGGCCTAAAAACAACGAAAAGGTGCTTATATTTACCATCAACAAATCCTATGAAAACATTTCAAACAGAAAGTCAATAAAATTTGTAAGTAAATAATTTTAATTAGGTATCGCTAGCAAGTCATGCTGTTTTGGAATCTTTACGAAACAAAATAAGTGAAAAAATGCCAATCTAGCATTTGACTGATTAAAACATTCTTTCTAAAAAAAATAATTGTAAGATAACATGCAATGCCTGTGTTATGAATATCAGTCTTCTTTAGAGGAATATCACGAACTTTCGAAAATCTGTAGTAAATGAAAGAAAATTTCCATTTTTTTTCTTATTAAACAGTTTGTTTTGCAGAAGATTTGAAATTCTTCCTAAAAGAAATAAATTAACTGGGTAGAGCATCGAAAAGAGAGAAAGGTTTTGTAAATTATGCCAATTTTTGTTTAAACAAAACTATCATTTATTTTCCTTGTTGGAAAGTTTTCAACACATAAGAATTTTTAATAATAAATTTTGTCTTTGTTTTTGAAGTCTATTTAACAAGCATTTAATCAATTACTAATATCCCCCAGGAATACTAGCCAACAATAGCATAACCGCCATATCTACAATGGAAAACAAATTATAAATAAATGCTCAACAAATTTCCAAATTGCCAAAAATACAAAAAATATTTAATAATTTCTTTAACAGAGATATACATACATACATATAGCACAATTTAAAACAGGTAAAAAAAAAAAACAATTTATTAGGAGTAATAAATAAAACCTAAGATTATACATTATTTTTGCATTACATTTACATTATTTTTATGTTGCGAAGTTTGTGTACTGGAAATATCGTAAAATTTTTTCAAGATCTCCAACGTGCTAATATGACAAGTAAATTCTAATATGAGAAATAAATTCTAACATAGTGCAAAATTTACGGAAATTAAAGAAAATATTTTTCAAAAATCATCATAAAAAAAAAAAAAAAGAAGATTTTTAGCTGACACATCGAAACTATCATTTTATTTGCCAAGAAAGATTTTTAGTGATTTTCATACTTCAGTTGACAAAGTTGGTTGAGAAAACTAAGTTTCACTAACTTTGGCTACTTTAAGTTAATTTACATTACTTTAATTATCTTCAAAAAAAACCAAAATTTAAAAAATCGAATTTGTACATGAAAGATGGCTAAATAATATTTAAAGAGGTTCAAGTCCTTTATATAATTCTGTTCATCAAATATTTTTTTTTAAGTAATATTGATCTTTAGAAGGCCGTTGCACCACCATTTATAAAAAACAGCTCTTGCAGAGCTGGAAATTGCTGAAGAGGATTATTATGAAGTTTTAACCATATCATCTCACACTGAATTTAAATAAATTTGAAAAAACTTAAAAATTTTGTTTGTCAAATGATTGTTTTGCAGATTGTCTTCTGGCCTGGGAAGCTAATATGGATATTCAACATGTTTTAACCAATTTAAAACAGTTTCTTACATTGCAATGTATATTTCAAAAAGCAATAATGCTAAGAAGCAGGTTTTAAAAGAAGCAGAATATTTAATAATGAAGAGATTTGAGTGGTTAGGTAAAGCTTCTTCTAACAACAGAGAACGCTCTGCTCAAGAGACCGTTTATCACATAATGCCAGAAACCTGGATGAAAAAAACATTCCCTGTAGTTAAATTCATTTACAAAAATATATCTGAAGAGAGATCACAAATTTAAAAATCTAAGGAAAACTCTAGTGGATTGTTTGAGGATAGTAAAGTTATTTTTAAGACAAATATCTTAGATTACATAGATAGACCTGATGCAAATTTCGAAGGTAGAAAGTATAGCATCATCAACGGTATGTGTTACGCAGAGTTTTTTTTTTTCCATTAAATTGATACCTCTAAAAAAAATGATGACAATGATAATCAACCAGTAGTACTAGACGATCAAGTAGTGGAGCGTAATTATAGTCGACTAGTTTTTTTGAGTTCTAAGCAAAAATTAAATTGCCTTATCTTATCGTATGTATCTTCAGTTATAAGATCACATGTGCTATTAGATATATTTCCCCCAGAAAAATATGCTCAGTATTTACTTTTGATGTACTATCCTTTTCGCTGTGAATAGAAAGAGAAAATTACTGTGGAACTATTTCTCAAAAGGTTAAATGATCAAGCAGTCATAATAATAGTAAATGGTAATAAAGGAAAGATCGAGCCATTTGGCAAATTAGTAGACTCAGCCTATAACAAATTCAGACAAAGTTGTTTAATGAATGATATTGATTCCTTAATTATCTTAATGAGAAACAAAGAGAAATTTTCTTTATCGTGGGTCAGAATATATGCAAAGCGTATGAATAGTGGTATTAGAAAAAGGTTGATCCATTATGCATTTTTTGAGCTGGAAAAGGTGGAAGTGACATGTTCTTTGAATAAATTTTCAAATACTGTCTAATCAGTCAAAAATCTTTATTTCATGCTGGGAAAATTACATAGCGAGAAAAAAGCATATTATACATTTAAATTCTAATATACACTCTTTAGGTAAAAATGCTAATACTGAAAATAACACAGTTTTGGTTTTTGCACCAATTCAATAAATATAAGAGGTACTACATTCAGGACGACTTAGTCTGTTCGGTCGACATTGTAAACCATCTAAAGTTCGAAAATAACTTTGCGAAGTAATAACCATCATAATAGACGAAATTTCAATTGTACAGAGCACCGTGATTTTGAATGTTTATCAGAGACTAGGTGAAATATTTTGAGTTTCCAATGCAACTCCTTTTGAAGTAAAAACTGTTATTTTTTGCGGATACTTGTTACAATTACCCCCAGTAATGGGTAAACGAGTAATGGGTAAACGAGTAAGAGAGTTATATATTTTGTTATTGAAGTGTTTATGCACTGAGATAATAAACCGAAAGCAAACTGACACCGCTGGCCTTGCTAGGACTCTTATTATAAAAATAGGGACTAAAATAATGCGTACAACAAATCTTGACATATCAGATCGGTTAATCAATGGTCAAATAGGAACCGTTCATCATATTATTAAAACACATTACAAAAAATTATGTAAAATTTGAGGCTGATGAAGCAAGCTTGACCATAATGAATTATGATGATTATGCTCGCATTCACAAGATTGGACTTATAAAATAAGTTGAGATTGAAATTTACAGATTTAAAAGAAGTAAGTCCTCTCCAGCAATAAAAAAAGAACTCAGTATCTTATAAAATTCTCTTGGGCTTCAAATCTACACAAAGTTGAAATTTTAACTCTCTGTAAAAGGGTTTAGAGTTTTATTCCGTGTTTGACTGAAACTCAGCTTGATGAAGCTACTGATGACGCTTATATATCTGACATGCTTCACACGTTTAATAATAGTTTAAAAAATGACTCTGATAAATTCAAAAGTATGCCATATTTTTCCAGGGATAATGCCACTTCAACAAGAAAGTTTTATTGTCCAGGTTTATCTATTGCTATTGTTAAGGTAGAGAAGAATTTGAATGGACTCGATTTAGCATTTTCTATCGGGATTATTTATAGAAGTCAATCATTCAATGTAACTGTATTTTGTAAGGTGGTTTTAATATTAATTACTTTGACTCTTCGTATGATTTTCTTCTATTCTGCTAGAATTATAAATGATTTTTACGGAACCAACTTATATAGATGGGGCTCTGCTTGATCATGTATATATTCATGGAAGATCTTTGGTATGGCTTTCGAAATGTCAAATTTTGTCAAATACGTTTATTTTTCAGATAATGAAAGTATAAAAGTAGATAAATAAGTTAAAATTCATTGCTTTACCATCTTTGTTACAGTTTTTTTGTATAGTTTCACAATGAAAACTTTAATAATTTTGGTAATTACTTCTAAAAAAATAAATTAACAAGAATACACAAGAAAAGAATAAAGGTAAGGACAAGTAAGGGAGTTATCTCCTTCGAATTAATTTTAAGTATTGAATAAATTATAAGAAATAAGGTTGAAAAAATTGTTTGCTTTATGGTAAATCTTTGAAACTTGGCACGTTTTTTCATTGATGTATTAAAAATATAATTTAATATGAACCCCATATGAAATATCATAATGGCTGCTATTTTGCCTCGATTGCGTAATCTTCAATAAAGATTTCTGTATTGCAAAAGTTGTGATTTTGGTGATAGATAATTAAATTCTAAGAAGTTTTCATTCATCTAAAAATGAAAACATAAAGCCATTTAACATAGCCTATATCAGGGGGTACGAGTTATATATATTAATTAGAAAACACCCAGTAAACGTATTTATTTTGTATACTCAACTAAAACAATTATTGCGCATGAAATAAGTTTGTAATATTAATATTCATCACGAGCATTCGCAGCCATCTGAAGTAGGAAAAATTTGCCTCGAAAACTATTGCTTAAGGTGAATTCACTTAAGGAATTTTTTTTGAACAAATAATATTTAACTGACTCAATAATAGAAAATAAAACAATTAGGAGAAATTTTTTTGCAAAAAAATTCAGAATGGTGGCACCTTTTTTACAATTTTAGTATATTTTGGGACGGACACCGGTCGGCTTGAGGATATTTTCAAAATCAATTGAAACTTTACATACTTAACACATACACTGTAATCTATGGTCTGTAACTAATTTCATTGGAAGTTCCGTGGCAACAAAATTTTCAAGTAATTTGGGAAAAAATTTCAACATAATGAAATTTATTTTTAGACCACAGCTTAAGGGATAGGCACCCCCTCCTTAAGGGATAGGGATAGGCTTCCACCCCCCTCAAAAAAAAAAACTAGAAATAAACTTAATTTGTAATACATAAGTAAACCATGTCTTTATATACTAGAAATGAGAAAAAAATTTATTATTTGGTTACCGGGAGTTTAAAAAATGCTCAAAAAGCAGTTTACACCGGGTGTAAAATGTAAAATAACCGAGTGTAAAAATATAAAAATAACTTTTAAAAGAAATATAAAAACAAACTAACGATGGTCTCCTGCTTCATACAGATTTTCTTCTGTTTGTTGGTTCTTGTCGTTCCTTTTATACTTTTTTCCACGCGCAACTTTGCGCCTATTTTTATTTTTAGTGTCTTTTTTGTAAGCAGACGTATACTGACGTTTATTATTGGCATCCTTGACAATAAAGCTTGCCAGGAATCATTTTAAGCTATTCATAAAGAAAAATTCCTGATTTACGCCCAATTTTAATTAAGCTTACGGCATTATACACATCGAATTTTAGTTAGGTAAGCAAGGCAAATTTTGCCCAAAATGGCATATACTTAGTTTTTGGTCATACGTTCCCAAACTATTGAGACAATCGTTTGTGTTTTCAACAGTTCTTCAAATATTTTTTTTTGGTAATATCAGATGTACTCAAGTTTTTTAAATCTGTGTTCATCATAAATGTTTTTAACATAGCGTGAAGATAGCTTTTACTTCGTTATTTTATCAAAATACGAATCAAAAGTATTCACATGCTCATTACTTTTCTGAAATGGCTGTCATTTTCAACTAGGATAATATCCTTTCATATCGGACTCAAGCGTTCACTAAATAACATTACACAGTAGCTCAGTGTCTACAGTTTTATTACCGGTTAATTTATTACCTAAAGCACACACATCACTTAGTTTCAATTTTTTTTGTGTTTTGGGTTGACAGAATATCTACAGTTAATTCATTATTCAAAATATGTACAGTTAATTCCTTATTTACAGTATCTATAGCACAATATTCTGCGCTATTTAATAGGAAAAGATCTTCGTTTTTCATAACTTTTCTTTCTAGCTTTTACTCTGTAAGTTTTCTATCATTTTCCAACACACTTTATTCTTATTCTCTATGTCTTATTCAGACGGTTGCACCTAGGTACGAATATTTTCTTAGAAAGCAAACTAGTCATATATCTGTAATTTGCCCACACTAAGCCATAATGGTATCGTATTTTGTTTGGTAGATTTATAGGGCAAAATCGCTTTTCAAGGGTGAAAATAACTGAAAAACTGCCTACACAGCGGGAAAAAAAAATGTCTATTTTTTGTACTTTGTCACATTTCTTGCAAAAAATGATCATGAAATTCGAAATCTACAATAAATCTTATGTCTGAAACAATCACAAATAAAAAAAAAAAATTTTTTTTTGTGGGGAGAGGTGGGTGGCTTCCCCCTTAAGTTTAGAAATTATCTTGAAACAAAAAGTAGTTATTGAAGTAAATATGTTTAAAGTTAGTCCATATAATCCATAAACTTAGGAGACCATATTTTAAGCGGAACGGATTTTTGACTGAAAAAATTTTTATGACGCGCAAATCAAAGTTTTAAAAACTCAATTTTTTACCCTTATGACGTGAAAAAATTATATTATTTAAATCAAATGCAGCTCGCTTAATTTGTGGCATTTAGTATGATGGAATTAGTATTCTTGAAAAAAAAATTTATATCCACCAGTTCCATACAACACGCCTTCATTTTATTAGCTCCATATCTATTAATCTATAACCTGTGACATTGTTTTCATGTTGGTGGGAATCATTTGTCTCCACTCTTTTGACCAAAAATGACATTGAACAATCACCTTCTCTACTCAATAAATTACTGTTATTCAAATTATTAGCATTACTATCTATAGAATCGCTCCGCACTTTCTTTTTGCAAAACCTTCTTTGTTTTTTTTTTTTTTTTTTTGTACTAGCTTTTAATCTATCTACCTACCCATTTTTAAGAACTGTTTTGTAAAGGTACTGGGATTTTTAACTGATTATTGTATTCTTGTTACCATTTTTAAAACGGTAATGACATTTTGACTCGTTAAGACAGCTATCTATGTAATGTAATGTAATAAGCGCCACTAAAACACAAGCCTACCAACAAATAAAAAGCCAACCAGTTTTTGATAATGGCAGACACATTCAAATTTTTGGACACTTTCTATAGGCTCATACGTGTCAATAAAAATAGCAGTTTGAAGTTTTTCTTCAAGCAAGAGTTGAAGAAAAACCTTTACGTTGCCGTCGACCACAACACCTACAGCGGTTTCTTCATTTTCACCCCGATACATTAAAGCAAATTCAGAAATACTTCTTTCTGCTGTATGTTTTGTTGCAGTATTTAAATAAGCTTGACATATTTGTATAACTTGTGTTATTGGTTGAGGCGTATTCAAATATTCACAAAATTTTTGAAGTGGCGTATAACCAATACCATTGCCACGACAAGCACATGGAGCCCTAGAATTAAGCTCCGTAGTCTTTGCTCCCCTGTTTCGTATATCTTCACTGGTAGTAACTTCTGAAGAAGTGTAAAATAAATGTATAAATGAACGCAGCATTTAATTTAAAAGTTACATTGCAGTTCTTTTTTTTTTCAATGAAAGTGATCCTGTATGATAGCAACTAGGACATGCTAGAAACGATATACCTGTCAATAAATTGGACATATCTAGTATTCTAAACCCTGATGTAAATTACTTGTTGTAATATTTTTACTAGTGTTAATGTCAATGCTAGCAAATTTAAGAGATGAAGCTTTTGAAGATTTGGAAAAACAACATGGCGAAGTTTGTACTTCATCTTCTTCAGCAGCGGGTGGACAGATGGTCTTTCTCAGTTTTTTCCCGTTGCTTGGGTTTCTTCTTTTCTTGCTGTACTTTTTCGTACAGCCCTGCGTTACCAGAGTCTCTGCTTCTTTCTTTTTCATCCATAATATTTCAATTTTTAAATTTAAAGTTCTTGTTTACGATGTTAGGCTTATTTATAAAAGTTTTTACAGTTTTAAACTTTTTCGAGGTTTAGGAAGAGCAGCAATAAGCATCAGTTTTTTGCTTTTTTATAAAGATTTTTTTTCCACCTGTTATGAAATAATCAAAATATTTCCATTATCATTTGGCTATAACAAAATCAAATATGATATTCGGAAATTAAAAAAATTCTACATAAGATAGACGCATACTAAGCCTATGTTAGGGAAAATGATTTTTTTGATATTTTATTCTAAAAACTGTATTTGATTATAACAAATCTACCACCTAAATTAAAGTTTGCCTCGGCAAAACAAAAAATCGCCTGGGTAATATCTTAAATATTTGTTCCATTCAAAAAAATTAAACATTGCTATTTTTCCTTCGAAATATTTTTATTAATCTGTTAAAAAAAATTATCTTGATATTTTCCTAGATATAAATATAAGATGACCTTATGTTCCACAGAAAAATTTTAGTTACGAGGTCTATTTATCAAATCTCTAGATTTCAAGTTATTTTTAATTGAATTTTTGATCAGTTTTTTGACCCCGTTGTGATCTGGAGAGTTAAGGTAGCCTTAATACATGTTTTGTGCTCAAATATCAAAATTCATGATTAGGCTCGAGTATAATTAGGAAGTGACAATTTTCAAGCCCAAAATAGGTTTAAATTATGCTTGTTTTGTGAAAGTCTCTTTTCGATAAAAAATTTTAGTCGATGGGCCTACTCAGGGGTAATACAGAATAAAACGAAATTTTATCGTCTTTATGAGCTTTAAGAACAAATTATATAGAGTTTTATATAGATGTCAGTCAGCATGACTCCTGAAACGTCGCTTAATAAAATTTTATAACTCATGACATGCGTTTTATATCTTTAATAATTAAAAACCTATACTATATTTACTAACGACTATATTTATATTATA
>JAUZNK010003784.1:0-10730 GCA_035046665.1 Euphysa ruthae | reverse complement strand
ATTAAATTTCAATTTTACTCAAGCAGAAAAGCCATCTTTTAGTCAAGTTTTTGAATAAGTGAGGCAAAATCGAAAATCCTAAGACATGTTGAATTAATTGATGTAAAGTTTCTGCTGCCAAGTTTTTAAGCTCCAACCATTACAACATTTATAGATAATCGTTTAGTTTTTTCTGTAGTTTTCGGCCTGAATAAAAAAAAATTTTGGTAAACGAGGCAAATTTTTATAACTATTCTATTTTTTGGATAAGTTTGGATAAGTCTAACCTCAATCAAAAAAAAAAAAAAAAAAAAAAAAAATTCTTGGTTTATCACCAACGTTTTTAAAATTATATGCCACTATTGGCTTCCCGTCTTGGCAATATTGAGCTACTTCTTGTTCAAATTTTTACCATTTTTTCAAAAGATGCGAAAGAGCTACATTTTATTGACACCTCCTCATATTCTCATCTCTCGCAGACTTTTAAACTAACGAGATCTTTCCGTCAACATCACAAGCCTCCTCTCTTAATTGGTTGGAAAGCTGTGCCGAAATTTGGATTTTCTTAAAAAAATTGATTGTTCATAAAATAGTTGGATATTCGTAAACTTTAAATTATATTCAGGAGAATATTACTTCCAGCGGAAAATACTTCTATTTTCAAAATACTCGAGCTTTTGCTTTTGCATCATTTGGCATCTTCATCAAAGACATTATTTAACATATGATTTATATATAGTTTCCTTTTCAAATTATTTATTTTTTATTCAATGTTTACAGTTTTTAGATTTAAGTTTTTTTATTGTTATATAAAACCCAACAATGGATTTGTTTATATATTAAATAGGGTGCTTTTATCCATTGATGGAATTTCGCCAACACTGTTGATTCACATTTTAAAATCAGCATGTGATTATTTATAAATCTAAGTTATATAACTATCATTGTTTTTATTAAACTAAAGTTAGAAGGGTAACTAGAAAATGAGTAAAACTAACAACTCAACATAGAATTCTTTGAATGACGACGATGGCTGATGCATGCAAACATAAGCATATTAAAACCACAGCCCCAATGATTAAAGGCGACTAGTTAACTTACTAGTGTTCTACATTATGACGTAAAACTCAACAGAGTTGGTTAGTTAGTTAGTCTTTAATCAATGCCTTTAAAGAAGAATGACCAAAGCAATTTTTAAATCGACCCGTGTTTAAGCAAGCTCACAGATAGCTTCACCAAAAAGTCGCCTATAAAATCTGATACACCTGAGTTTTACGGTATTTTCACAGTACTTATCAAACCATTTCTTATAAAAAGAAAACGAAATTCAACTAAATATAATGCTAGATTTATACGAAATTATCTTCAGATCTGCACGAATAAAAACGAAAATTTCCGTTATTGTTGCGTCTGAGAAATTTTCAACTTGTGCGGCCTTTAAACCCTGCTAATCCTAATCTTTGACCAGAATCTTCGTAGGTTTTTTAGATTTACAATTAAATAATTATACAAAATCACATATGTTATAAATTGTTCATTAAATACACCTTAGAAATAATCCCATTGTTAATTAAGATTTAATTAATTGGTTTTTTTGTTAATTGGTTCCATGCAACAACACTGGTCAAAAGATCTATTATTCAAGATTCAGAGATATAAATACTATTTTACAAAAATTCTGTGATTCATAAATCTAAATAACCAGAGTTCCTAATATCTTGTGATCTGGAAATTGCGTTCGTGTTCGAAACATCTACTTGTCTAAATGTCCACAAATTCAAATATCTAGTAGCTAATATCTTGTCAATTATATTGGGTCTAATTGAGCTTTTACTGGGTCTGAATAAATTCTGTTGGGTTTTATTTGGTTTCTACTGAGTGCTTCTACATACTACTTTTAGTAAATATGTATTTTATATTGATTTACTATTTATTTATCCAATGTTCAATTCTTTGATCTTTAGCTTTCGTTTTTGAAACCTTATATTCAATAACCAGAAAAAATCAGATATGACCACTTATTGTTTCCTCGATATTTCATTTCACACTCCGACTTCAAACCGAAAAATTCATGCATATGTCCTTTACTAATAATGGCCTTCCGACAAACTTCATCGGTAGTCATTATCCTGTGGCGTTTAAGGCAAAGCTCATTATTTGAATAAAATTAGCGGTGTCTTGAGGCAGTATATTTTTGATTATACCTCATTATTAAAGGTCATACATTAATTTTTATTTAGATAAATTTTATTGGCAGGTATACTGAAGTGGACTAGTTAAAATATCTTTTTATTTATATGAAAGCCCCTTGCCGTGTCATGATATAATACAATATTCGCTGATTTTACTGAGGAGCGGCCGTGACAAATGAAAAGAAAAAAAAATTATAGTTAAAGTAAATAAAAGATGCATGTAACCTTATCTTCAACTATTATAATAATATCACATCAATATCGACGGGAAACCTAAAAATATTAAAAAATAAAAATCGAACTTACTGTATTTAGAGTTTTTGTGAGCTTTAGCGTCCACGTATTTCCGTCGGATTTGAAGAAACTTGTTGTTTTTACTTGCATACATACGAACCATCCGTTTCGATGATACGTTCATTTTACGTCCGTTCCAGCTAATTACAAATAGATCCGGCTGGTCGTATATGGTTCCTATCTGACAAAATGATAAAAAGTATACAATGAAAGATCTAATTAAACTATTATCTTAGATATTGAATTTCCTACTTTGCTAATCCAAGTTAGCCTACACAAGCATGCTATCCGTAACCTAGTATAAAATGAAACTTTCATATCTTGATTTATAGCTAATCAAGTACGATCATGAGAAAATAGAGTTTCATGATATTTTTTTACCCCCGTGAATAAATACTAATAGCAATCAAAAGAAAGTCCATGATACATTAGTCTCTAAGTTGTCTTAAAAAACACGTTATAAAGGAAGCATAAAGGGGAAAGCGTTTAAGAAAAAATTTATTTGCTTTACTTGAAGAAGAACTCGCAATTTCGGCTTAATTTGATTCCTTTTATCTTTTTTTTCTAGTTTTTACCATATTTTTAAACAAATTTTTGAATTATTTAAAAAAAATTCGTTTCAAAAACTAAAACTAAAAGATTTAAAAAAAGATTTATGCAGTTCACACCCTATATCTCCATATTTCCATTTTGGTGTAATCTAACTGCAATTATCTGAAGAATCTCCTAAAAAATATTTCGGAAAACCCAGTATATACATGAATAAAAATAAAATTAAAAAATGAAAGAAAAGATATTGAAAATAATTTTAAACCTCCAGAAATTTTTGACGACCGTTGAGTTCGTAAAAATGTGATATTTCTGAAGAATCTGAGTTTAATCGGATTTGTTACAAATAAGAAAGGAAAAACAAATATACCTGAAATAGGTGGTTTAAATTAAATTAATTATAAAATTTTTTTTTTGACAAGACAGTTTTGTGTGTATATTTAAAACACTGTTTTAACCAAGTATTTACTTGATAACCCAAATCAAAGATTAAATTTTCGTAACAAGTTAGAGTTATTATTTGTTTACTAGCTGTACACCCCGGCAAGGTCAGGCTAATTGGCGCATAGAGCTTTTAAAGTGAGAATTTTAAAAGTAAAAAGAAAATTTTTCGGATTCGAGTTTTTATTATGGTTGTCTGGCTGAGCGGATAAGGTATTGGTCTCCAGTTTCTAAACCTTGGAACCAATGATTTTCTTTACCGTAAGCACATATGGGAGGTCTAAGTACACCAGAGTCAAACCCGTGCGTTATTTTGCAATAAATTAGTTTGAAAACTATTTTTTGACCCCATGTTAAAAATAAAAATACGTTGTAAATGCGAGTTAGGCTAAAGTTAACCCCCGTACTTCTCGCAACATAAGCAAGCGCTTTACCATAAGAGCTAAACCTTATTAACAGTATGTAAAAAAAAAATCTATTTTAAGAGATCGTTCTATTTGCCTATTGTTTAAAAATGACCAATCAAAAACGATAATATTGTTATGTAAATCTTTAAAATATCGATATCGTTCCTTCAAGTTGTTATTTGCTCTTTTGATAGCAGTTGCCATAGAGGCGACAAATCAAAATGCTTCATTAAAAAATGTGTAAATTACCATAGGAAATCCGTAAAACAAATTTAGAAATAAGGAATTCTATTGTTATAGAGATTACTTTAGGTTTTATATTTCAAAAAACACCCAGACGAATAATATTGAAAGCTATAAAAAAAGAAACGTTGAGTCGAATGAAATGACAAACTGTAGTTAGTAATACGCCAATATGTCACATATTTGTTTATTATCACGGCTTTTCATTGGTATTGATCGACTTTATTCTAAAATATTATTAACTCACGTAGGTGGGTATTTTAACTGGCCAATTCGCATAACATTTTATTGTAAAATATAATAGGCTATTTTGTAGGCAACTAGGTTCGTATTCCAACACTCAAAACGGCTTCTGCCATTTTTAATTCTAATACTCAACGTTGCAAAGCAGTAGATAAAGTTCTGATAAAAGTAACGTTCACTAAATCAAATTAGTATATACTATTCAAAAGAAATGCGATAATGTGATAACGTTGACTATGAAAGGTTCTTTCAATTCTGTGCATTAGTTACTTTTAACCAAAAAAATGTGGCTATAAATATAAAATTACTTAGCTCCCGAAAAGTGAAAAAAAAAAAAAAAAAAAAAACAAATTTAAAAATTAGATATCGGCATTATTTTAAAACACATTATTTTTATAAATAAAAAATATGCAAAATTAACTATATAAAATGACTTTTCCACTTTCAAATTTCCATGCATTTTAAAGAATTTTAAACAAACTGTACCAAGCCATTTTAGAAATGTATCTAGAATTGTAATTTTTACAACTAAATAGACAACAGAGTAAGGATTCTCTATACTTAATGGTTGAAAAAAGGTTCTTATTTGAAAATTTTATTACTATACAGTAGTTTAATAATACACTGATAACGACAAGGAGATTTATACTTTACTTTTAAAGAATAAAAAAAAAAAGAAAAAAAAAATGATAAAGGAAAAAAATAATCTGTTTCATTTCATAGAGTCCCCTTTCTCTGTAATTCAGTGGTTTAACTTGTATCGATGCATGACCTTTCTCATCAGTTGCAGAATATGTTAAGCTTATACATACCAGTATAAAAGTATAATATTTTTGTTTTAAAATTAACCCCAAGTAATGCTCTATTGTAAATATATTTACATAAAAGCGCAGAATTTTTTCCGAAACAATTCTATATATTTCCCAGCTAAAAAAGCATGTCTTACTACAGTTGACCTTATGTTTTTTTTATCCAAGGTTAGTTTATTAGACAATTGAACTATGCAGTCAGTTTGTGTGCATATTGCTATGGCAATTTCCACTATAGCTAAACATATCATTTTTATTTTATGAAATTAGAAATATTGGATAACATGTATTTTTGGACCGTGATGCGTTCCAAAATGAAATTTTAGAACGCATGTTTTGAAAGTTTGACAGGATTTGATATATATTAGTTCATCTCAGACATGCATTTACACTTAAATAAACTTCGCAGATATTTTAATATTCAAAAAATAAAGAACTATTTCTTACAACTTTTTGAGAAACAAAAACATCTTTAAAAAGCAATTATTTTTTGAAAAATAATGTTTCTCTCATTATTAATTTGTTAATTATTTTATATGCCTTATAAAAAAAAAAAAAAAAAAAAAAAATACTTTAGGGGTTTTCTTTTTGCTGAGTTTTACGAAAAGAAAGGTTACTATATGAGCAATTTTATACACTTTTTCAAAATCATAAGTCATTTTTTAAGAAAATATTTTTCTAAATATGCTTTTTCTGGAACCCGTTTTGGAAGATAAATCTCTCACCACCTGCAACTACCACACTTCTCAAAATTTTTGATGAAAACTATAAGTGGCATTAAATTAATGAACTCCATTTGATTCAAGAAGATACTTTTCAACATCAATATGCAAAGATTAGTTATACTTTCCATGTTTCATTCAACCTTTAAATTATTAAATGGGGTGTGATAAACATTTGAAAACAATATCAACTGCAACTTAGAAATTGAATAATTTGTTTTGACTCTTTCAAAAGATGGTGTGATACTAGTAAAATAAAAAAAGTATGGTTTTACATAACTCATTAGAATTAAAGAAAATAATTAAGTGTAAGATTATTAGCTTTACTTCGTCATTCACTTTTCCTATACGAAAACTTATAAAATATTAAATGTAAATTAGGCCTTAAAGAAACTTTATTTTTTATTTTATCGCATGAAATTAGGTTTTAGCAAGTAACAGTCAATACTTGTACTATCAATTCAATGAGCGTTAACAAAAATAATGAAATAATAAAACAGAAACGAAAAGGTGAGTTTTTGCATGACTAGAAACCCAAACTTACAGGCTAGATGATTTACTTAATTGCTTTAAAGTATAATTAATTTTCGTATTTATTAAGTTATATTTGATTAAATTTCTTACCACCGAATTCCAGGGCTGATTCTTTATCGTTTGAAGCACTTTCCCATTCACTATTCTACACAAACAAACAAAAAAGTATCACACGTATGATATATTCCATTAAGAAAAACTACAAATTAGGCAAATTGGGAATGTATTAAATATTTCAGTGAACTGGTGGAATTAACCTTTCAAGGGGTTTTACAACTGCTTGTCAAAAACTTACTTGTATGTTTGAATTTTATTAAATTTACATCGCCATTCTCGAAGTACGTATTGATATAAATTGAATATTTAAGTTCAGGTATTTACCCCCTGCCAGGGAATGCATAAATTTTGTATTGTAAAAAATTATAAATTAAAATTCATACAATTTTACGTTGGCCCAATCCATGCACGGCTTTGGAGAAACTTAAGTAACTCTAAAGCGAAACATCACTCCTATTACCGGTGTATCTACAGCAAGAGCGACGATTCTATCCGGAAGTTCGGCTAAGAGGGGCTCAATTTGTTTTTTTTTTAATCCTATTCTCTTTATTGTTTAGTTATATCAACTACATCTATATCTTATATAATTTTAAAGTATCCATTTAATGTGCTGCACTGAAGATTTTTATCAGAGAAAAACTTCAAAATAAGAATAAGCACTTACTTCCAATACTCATAATTTTCGCAAGAACCGTAATATATTCTTGCAAGCTTTTTAATGATAAAAAATTTAGGTTTTGTTGTATTTTCGAATGCTTTCTTAATTTCACCGAAAAATCATTAGGATTTATAATAAAGATGTTGTTAACAATATTATGAAAAAAAAAGAAAAGAATATAAATTAAACCTGCTGAACTAAATGAGAAATTTACAGATTTCTGCAATGCAAGAAAAAAATTTATCAGGGTTATCTTCATTAATTTGGGAGGTGCTAAGGGAATACGCGTTATTATAGCCCTCTTGCACAATGAACTTTAAGCGAAATACCAATATGAAGCAATATTTTCATTTATATTCTTATAAAGTAAATTTTAAATAGGGGTGTAAACTGTGCAATCTCCTCCAATCAGAGCTAAGTATTACAAAGAAAGAAGGAAAAAAAAAAGAATATGAACCAAATTTACTTACACCTGATGATGCAGAAACAGCCACGCAAATAAGAAAATCTGTACTGATTTAAAAATGATCATACTTAAATGAATCTCTTAATTATTAAGCAAATTATCTATATTAAAAATAAATTTTTTATCTTGTTAATTTACACGTGTTTCACCTATATTATTTCCCATTAAAATAAGTTAATGTATTTTAAAAAGTGTCTGTGTTGATAGAGATTAAAACGTTCGGTTATAAATATTCGTTAACTACTCGGTAATTATTGTTTATACCGACAATTCAAAATAGTTATTCAAACATTTTGTTTATTTTTATATTTTTGTAAATCTTGACATAAAATAGATATTTATGGTTTTCAGTAAAGTTAGGTTTTTCAAAGCTTTTATTTCATTTTTTCTAATAAATAATAATTATTGAAATATAGCTCAAAATTTACCCGGACATAAATCTTTTATGAATCATTGTTTTAATCATGTAGACTAAGTAAAGTCTTTTACTATCTTGTGCTTGGTAACGCCGGTGTATAATACGAAATCTTTCAAGGATTAAAAGCCGTGCTTTTAAGATTAAAAGATAGTAAGTATATTGCTATCAGTATTTCTGCAAAATTTGTTTTATCTGTTGAAGCACAGTTAAAAAAATTACAGTGATGGATTGAATGTTCTATTTTTGGTCGGACGAGACTTTAAACTATGAAATTTAAAAGAAACTGCCAGGTTATACAAATAATTTTTTTAAACACTGAAAAAAAAATTTGTTCAAACGGTGATCGAGTAGCCCGTATTAAAATAGTTCCTTATAAATTTTATCGGGATATTTAATACTCATTCCTATTACTTACATCCAAGGTACTGCCACTATGATTGGCTGCGTCTCTCAAGTACTACCATTATGGTTTCCTGTGTTTTTTTGGTAGGGTTATTATGGTTGGTTTTGACAAAAAATATAGTTAGCTGTTTCTGTGCCACTACGATTTTCTCTATCTTATTGTGCTACCACAGGGGTTGGTTGCGTCTTTCACTTACTGGTTCAAACGGTTAGTAGTGTAACTCAGGTACTGCTACTATAGCTAAATGTGTCTCCTGGGCGCTGCTTCAGTTTGCTGTGGCTCACGGATACTCCCACTAGGCTAGTAGTACATATTGTTTGCATATTTTTAAGAAAAATGGACATGAGAAGTAGACGTCGCAAAATATTTAAAAATGGGACTTATTTCGAAATTTTATAGATAACAAAGCCTTCAGATTACAGATAAAAAAGATAATCATTATTTTTCCAGCAGGAGATTTTCTTTAGAAGCTTTTGCAAAACTTTAGATTGATTTTCGAAAAGATCAGAAAAATTTATTTTGGAGATAGAATTAAAATGCGATATATAAAAGGGTCTAGGCAAGTTAAGTACGTAAGTTTTATTAACATAAATGTAAAAGGTTAAAAATAATCAAAATATTGAAAAAAATCTGCTAAAGGTAGTGTCAAGGAAAAATAATGGTGTTATATTTTTTTAATGCTTTTGTAATAGGCTTTGAAAAAAAATTTAATTAAAAGTATAGAGTTAACGATTCTTATGACGTAAAGTAGCTTCTTATGATCAAAAAAGCAAGGTCTTGTTTCCTCTCGTCGGCGTGATAGTAAAAGATGACTGACTGGTTTCATAGATTTAAAACTGTTTTCAGTTTTTGGTAGAATTTCAGTAGCGTATATGCAAAGTAGAGTCATATTAACAACGCAAATTTAATTTACCATAACCATCCACCCACCAAAACCCACATACCAACTCCAAGCGAGGTAATTCACAAACTTAAGACAATGCCTTGATCTCTAATAATCCAGACGAAACCTTGATTCATAATAATCAGACAAAGGTTATATTGGACATAACGAGGGAAACTTTAAAAAGAAATGTCAACTACAGATCATTCATTATTCAAATATACAGAAATTTGAGAGAAAAAAGAAAAATAATAGCTTTAGACTTTGTTTGGGAAATAAAGTAGAAAGAAAACAAACTCCAACGTTGACGTTTTGTTAGCAGTACTAATAATACTTATAAAAATTGTTGACTTTGTTTCCAAAGAAAACCGAAAACTATTTCGTATATAAAACAGATGGATTTTTGAATACTACAAATACATGAAATAGATCTTAATTTTACCACAATTCTCTTTATTAAGTTAAGTTTATTAAATTTGTAATTTCAATATTTCTAAAATTTCCTCATAAAATATTTAATTCCAATAATGATTCTTCAAATTAAAAATTAATTTAACGATAAAAGCGGAAATCTATCATTGATGATACAGATGAGAGAGAGAATGTTATATTTAACGTGGGGAACCAACAAATTGCCGAGAAAATATTTCCAGATGGGCCCACGTGGCGGATGTTGCCCGAAATTAGATGGTGGTTTCACAACCAAATTGGCTCGAACCACATACCTTTACACTAGGTTTAGACCACTGCTTCATGGATACACAAAAATAATCCCAAAAATATTTAAATTGATAATTACTTACTATTATAACTAAATCCTGCGAATGGAAAAAAGCAGCTATTTATCTTTAAAACCAAAATTATCAACGAACCTAAAATCTATTGTTATTTTTCACATGAATATGTATTGCTTCTACTTATATTAACACAAAGAAAAGCGAATATTTTTCTAGACAGACATATTCATAAAAATCTTATTTCTCAAATCTGGTGCATTTCACAAAGATTATCTTACATACTTAATTACTTACTGACACACTTACTTACATACTTACTTACATAATTACTTACTTACTTATTTAATTAGTTACTTACCTAATTGAATACTGACTTACATACTTATTTACCTACTTACTTACTTTATCACTTACTTATTTACTTACTTACTTACTTACTTACTTACATTCTTACTTACCTACATACTTACTTACTTACTTATTTACTTATTTAATTATTTACTTACTTATTTAAATACTGAATTAAATACTTACCTACATATTTACTTACTTACTTACTTACTTACTTACTAACTTACTTACATACTTACTTACTTCCTTATTTACTTACTTACTTATTTACTTACTTACTTACTTACTTACTTATTTACTTACTTACTTACTTACTTACTTACTTACTTACTTACTTACTTACT
>JAUZNK010003783.1:0-10732 GCA_035046665.1 Euphysa ruthae | reverse complement strand
TATATATGTATAGGTGATATATTAGGAACTTTATCATTTGTTCTTACTTTGTGAAAAGCATTTTAATTTAGTTTCATTAAGAGAAAGTTTGTTTGTTTGAAAACATGTTATTCAATACTTTATTAAAAAGTTCAAACAAACATTTTTGTCGGAGAAAAATAAGTTAATGTCATCTGCAAACATAATTTTTCAAGCAATGATGCATTGGGCAAGTCGTTGACAAATAACAAAAATAAACATTGGAATTCTATCATAATGCATCAGCTTTATTGAAACAACACTGACCCGATTGAGAATGAGATAATGGACACCCATTGGAAAATTTTAATTAAAAAAGAAAAACCCTGAACATGACAAAATCGAAATACTACCTACCCAAAATGTTTCACATAATTGGCATTGATAGGAGAACTGTAGTAATGTAAGTTGTTGAGTTAATGAGAGTTGTTGCTCTTGTACATTGGTACAGGCTACCACTTTTAAAATAAAATTTCAGAGAAAGTGTAGCCTAGCTACAGCATATATAATATGACACGTTACCACAAATAGGTTTTATAAAAAAAAGTATTATACTCTTTTAACAAATAAAATGGTTGTAACATGGCACTTCCATGAGCTTCCTCATAAAATAAAGTGGTAATGTGTGGGTGGCAAAGTGCAGTGTTGCACGGCAGCATATAAATCTTATGTTATTTTTATATATACCTTAATGAGTATAAAAACATAATTCTCACCATTAGGATCCAAATGAATGCAAGGGTGCAATAAACAAGGCTTGGAAAAAGAAATATAAAAAAAAAAAATAAATAAAACAGTACAAAAAATCTAATTCAAGTTAATTCAGCCAAATTGCCTCAGAGATTCCTGATCAATACTATCGGGATTCTATCATAACACATGAGCATTATTGCTCACCTTAATCATTGCTGAGTTGTAATAGAGCCAGCTAGCAAACATCGCAACATTGGTTATGGGGAAGGGGAGCATGGCCTACTAAACACATGCATTGTTATAAATATATATATTTAGTAAGCCATGGGGTGAGCTATAGCATAATTTTTACAATAAAGATAGAGAATTCAATTTGGTATTGATCAGGTCTGTATTAGCTTATTATATGACCTGCATTAGATTTTTTGGCTATTAAATCCATTCCTTCCCCTAGATCATTTTGTTCTTTGCTTGACTCCGCAAGATTTAGCCAATTAAAAAAAAAAAAAAAAAAAAAAAATAGAGGAACGCTAAATTCTAAAGTCACGCCATATTAGAAAGAATGCAGGTACGTAGGCACACCATGAAGAGAGGCATGCATAAACGCAAATCTGAAGACACGAGGCTTGCCAAGCACACCGGCACTCATGGCACTCCGTTTATCAGACTGTTTCAAATGTGACAAAGGTGCTTCATAGATGTTTGAGATCATTAGTATGGAATGTTTATGATTCTTTTGTTTACGTTTAAATAAAATTCTCAGTATTGAAATTAATTATGTTTTGGCTTTAATTTGTTACCTACTGTCTCGATTATTTGTTACCTACTGTCTCGATTATTATTCTTTACTGTTCAAATGTTAATAAAAAAATGGAAAGGCGAGAAAAAATATGAATAAGCACGAATTTCACCTCAAATTTTCTGCTAAGTCTATTATATTACAATGTCTAGAGGAATTAACTACCATTTTTTATTTATAATTTTTCCTATTCTTGTGTGTATCGTATCAAGGGATCATTCTTGTGACACATTCCCCTACAACAATAACGTCAAGTGTGATTTGAGGTCATTGCTTTTATAATTTAATACCAAACCTAGCACGTTTTATTCTCATGTTTTGCTTACAACGTAACCATCTCTGGAAAAGAACTAATGACTCATCTACACTAAGTTACTGGCCAGGGTAGTATACCTTTCCGCATTGCTCTCTGATAAAATCACTAATTGGCTTTAGTTTATGCAGTCGAATTCGATTGGAATCTGCAACACCATAACTCGGATTTAAATTATTATTGTAATTTGACAACTTCAGAATCAGAAGAAATCCTTTACCAGGCATTATACATATAGGTCATCAGTTCGCCAATACAACTATATTTGAGGCTTATATGTTACTCCCATCAAATGCATCATACCAAAAAATCGTTTAATTTCGTTGATAGTAACTGGTTTACATGCACTCAAGTATTGGTTGTCATCACGTTCAGGATTGTCTGTCAAATATTGTTCTGCGTAAAGAATAGTTTGGACAGCGATTAGTTCCAGAATATTATTCGTCAAGTACAGCTCAACAAAATTAAGGCAGATAGGGTCCTTTTTCATCCTGTATTGTAGACTCTCAACGTCTAAAAACTCAAACACTTCCACGTCCACTTGATCCTCTCTTTAAGGTTGAACTTTTTCCCATGCCCAACGTTCTACAGATAATTTTCTGCCTCGACCTCCAGATCCCTCTGGTGTATTAAGGAGGGTTACTACACACACCTAGTCTCCTTTTTACACCACAAAGAGGTCCCCGTTTTACACTGCCTCTACTCCTTTTCCGAGGACCACAACGAGTACTGATACCAAAGCTTCTCTTACGAATTATTTCTGCTTCAATATCACGCCCTTATTCTACAACAGTTTCACTGTCAGAACTTCAAATTTATTATCAACATCATTATTTGGTAGTGTTTTATTTGCTGGTGCTTCACCTGTATTTTCATTCTTCAGCTCCATAATCCTATTCACTTTGACTATTTTCGATATCATTTTCTTCATTTTCTTCTGAATCAATATCTGCATCACTACTACCACAAATATAATCTATAATCTGATTTACATCACTATAGCTTTTTTTTTTTTTCTTTGTGGCAATCGCCCACAAAAAGTCTCAGAAGTGCTTGCTGCCATTTCAATTTTGGAGAGAACGGCAAATGATATTGAAGTCCGGCTTTTGGTATATGTCAGATAAATCTGCCCAGGCCCTAAAAAGTTTAATACCTCAAATATAATGTTATTAGATAGGGCATAAATCGTGCATTTGTTTAATATTCGCACAGCGGCTATCAGGTAAATAGTCATGGTGCATTAGTACTCGCATTATTACTCGCTAGTGTCGAGTAATGAGAGGGTTAAGAAAGTTTATAACGATCACCAGAGGATAAAATAATCATATTTGTTCTTTGAAGTAATTTTAACTATTTTTTTTGTCAGGGTCTTAACCAGGTTTGAAATTCATGCTGTGTTTTTGTCATGATTGTGAATTCAATTTCAAATCCACCATGGTGATCTTGTCTCCACAGGCAAGACCACCATGGTTGGCCTTGCCGAAAAATTTTTGCCCTAAATTGTCTAAAACAGCTAAATTAAGGTTGCAATTCTATAACTTCTTGCCTTAAAAACAGCACCATTTTTCCTTCCAATTTTTAAAAATAATCTTTATTTACAACACACTGCTTTCAACCAAAACCATAACATTTATCATGTTTAAAAATTTCAAAAATATACAAGCTTCTTTGTATAGATGGCTTTCATCCACAAAGGGGCTTCTCCGCTTTATGCACGTGCTTGTAAAAACATTCAAACCTTTCACATTTCAATAACAAGTGTATAATTGATTTCATTGCAATTGTAATTGTAATTACTTCAATGTGATTGGTTCAATTAAAACATCAACTTAGAAGAAGATTTAATATCGATATTTATATAATCACATTTAATAATTTTACTTTCTCGGCTAAAAAAAAAAAAGTATGAATGCGGCGTGTAGGTTACAAAAAGAAAGTATGGTCCGCTATAAACTTCCAGTTATATATAATTGTTTTTGTTTCGTTTAATCAAAAGTGTTGTAGGGGAAACTCACTGTTTTGTTTCGTTTAATCAAAAGTGTTGTAGGGGAAACTCACTGTTTTGTTTCGTGTAATCACAAGTGTTGTAGGGGAAACTCACTGTTTTGTTTCGTGTAATCACAAGTGTTGTAGGGGAAACTCACTGTTTTGTTTCGTTTAATCACAAGTGTTGTAGGGGAAACTCACTGTCTGCTCCGTGAGTTATATTTAGTAAAAAATAATTAAATAGCAAATATTCTTTGAAAACTTTCATAAACTGCATTGTTGTTATTATATTGAAAAAAAAAAAAGATAGCGAGAGGTTAGTATGAGCGGATGATATTTTGAGAACAATGGCAAATCTCAACGCTAATTTCTGAAACAAAATTTTCAAAATAAACATTTATAACTTTATTATCATGTCAGGGTTCACTTTGACCCAACTTATTTTTCAAAGCCCTCCTTTGGTGGTTCTGTTGCTATCATTAGGAGACTTTCTAGGGTGGTTTGATTCAACTTGTTCTGAAGGCGATTTTTCACAATATTCATTTTAAAAATTAATCTTTACACAAACGCAGCACTGAGTAGCAAAATCATGAAGAATTTGAATAAAGTCATACAATTAAGGTAAAGGCTTGAATTTAATAGGGCGTTGACTTTATTGTTTCCCTTGCTACAACCTTATGTGGCCATTAAATGTTAGCTTACGGTCAATATTTACGCCCAGATATTTGACTTCTGTTGGTAAAATTTTTTGTCAGTGCACCAGTTACTTTTTCCCCATTTTTAAATTAGATATTTGCGAGGAAATATTATTAGAGGTGATATGAGAGAACTCAAAAATTTTTCCTGTGGAGTTTCTGTCGCCTATTTTAAGAATAAATTGATGCGAAGCAAATTTATTTATGGCTACACTGCTTGGGTAACCTGACAAGGATAACTCGACATTGTTCTTGCAATAACATTTTGGTATTGCAAGACCAGAAGTAATTTTCGCAAAATAAGAGTTAAAGATTCTCGCAAGACAGTGATCATCAAAGATTATATCAATGTTTCCAACTTGAACACTTCTGTCGCTACCTTCACATTTACCAAGAATAGGTTTAGAAATTTTCCAGAGACTCTTATTCCACTTGCCTACTTCAGAATTTTTTAAGTACGAATTCTTTTCCTTCCTATTAAGTTTAACAATTAGGTTTTTTTTTCTTGCACTATTCGTTTAAGAAGAGAGCGAGACATAATGGCTTTCCTGAGATCTTTCGACATGCGCTGTTAATTATTACCTCTAAGTATCTTTATCTTGAGAGACGCATAGAAGTTTAATAAAACGGTGTAAACATTAATAAAATAAGAATAATTGGTGAAGCACATTGATAAATTAAAATGAAGTCCTGACAGAAAACTGTTTAGACCAAAATATTTATATGATCTATAAATAAATTTTTGTTGCCAAGATATTCTGGGGAGCGATGATTCCATATGAAGGAAACTATCTACCGCTGTTGCGATCCCAGGGCCTTTGAAGGTGCAAACTGTTGTTATCTCTATGATAATCTTCCAGAAGAACTTGAAGTCGAATATGACAAAGCCAACTGTTCTATGGGCAGTGCTATATCCTATCAGAAAATGGTTCAATATAGGAGATATTAAACAAGCCCTATGAAATACAGAGGCTTCTGAAAGGCGGCTCAGGTGCAGTCTAAATAATGGAACAGTGGAGATGCCGCAAAAGGAACAGGAGAACATACCACTTTGATATGCGAGGAACCTATCTAGCATGCGATGATTTTTCCATGGGTGTGGTTGGTGATACGATAGAAGTTGTGCGTGAGTTTTGGTTCCCGACTAGCATGATGTGTTAAGCGATCATCGGGGACGTCTCTTAGTGACGTATTTACCCTTCACCCTGACTGGTGTAGTTTAGTTCCAGCTTGCGCATTCTGTCCAACCTCGCATCTGCATATCGTCGGTCGCATGGGAGAGCACCTGCATGAAAACCATGTGTGGATCATAACTCCAAAGATCAGAGATCTTCTCGACTCTGGGGGTATGATAAAAGTGACGACGTCGTCTTTAGCGATGGCATCAATCAAAGCATCAGGTTCTCAGTGAGAAACTTTCCAGTTTTTTGGGAAGTGCGCTGAGCATGCTAACGAGGCTAGAATTATTATCCGTTATCTCAATGAAACCTAGTTCCTCTGCAAAGCTCTCAGAGGATCAGATCAGGTTTTTAACTTCTAAAAAACCGATGACGTCCACTAAATAATGTATAACGACGGAAAAAAAGTGCGCAGTGGTTCCAAATAAGGCTTTCGTTCTCGCAAACATTAAAGTTGTGCTTCGGAGGATGTTGAGGCGTTTCCTCCAAGAACATGCCCTATGGGTTTGTGCAGATGCACTATGCCTTAAGTCCCTTACTATCGAGGTCGAAGACCAACATATTGACGACTATCCTAAGTATGCGTAATGGCGGCATGAGCAGCCTGGTTACATGTAGAAACCGAAGGCTGTGGCCTGGAAGATTGAACAAACCATATGAGTACATAGTTGTCGCTTACATTCCTTAGACTAAGCAGAGGAAAAGAGGAAATTTTTCTTTTTTTTAATTTCTAAGTTCTAAATGTGTATGTCTGTTAACCAGAAGATATACCTAATATATTTAAAGTACCAAGTGTGATGCATCCATTTAACTGCTCGTGGTATTTTTTCAATCAATTTGGTGTCCTAATGGAATGTCATAATATTATGTCCTTGATTGTAGTAGAGAGAAAACTTTCTTTTCGGAGGAATACTTTCTGCTAGGAAAACTTGTTTTAATAAAAATGATATACAAATTATATGTATTTATTTTAAAATGTTTGGAAAGTTTTTTGCTGGATCTGGTTTTGAAGATGTAAAATTTCAGGTCAGTATAATCTTTCATGGGTCATACATTGTGTATATTCAGTAGCTTTTGAATTTCTTTTGCTTCTGCGTTTTCTTGAAGAGACAAGATATCAGATTCCAGACGTCTTGTTTGAAGTTTGTGCAGATTCTGATCTACACAAAGCAATTAAGCAAAATATACGGATTTTACTTCACAGAAGTTTTTTATCAAACCTTTATCACATGCATCCAGGACTGAAACAACTTCTCAAGGACAATGAAATATCAGGTCAATCTCAAAACAGTCATGTTTATAGGACTGCAAACGATCAAAGTGGTGAACAAACCCTCAGCCGAGATGCCAAAACTTCAGATGAAACTTCAGATAAAAACGCTGTTACAAAATAGTGACTCAATAGACTCGAGCAAACTAAAAACACTTCCGCACTTAAGAAAATGGCAGGATTTCAAAAAAAGTTTATAATAAGTTTCTAAAGAAAAAGTACAGAGTTTAGCGCATGTGGTACTTCTAAGTTAGTGAACATCAGTTCAGGTTTGATCGTTTCTGAAGATAAAGAAGAAAGTGTATTGAAAATTGTTGAAATTGGGAAATCAAAAGGCCAAGAACTTTGCAATCAGTGATTGATTAACAAAAATGTTTTATTTCGACATTCTATTACTAAATAAATTAAATACTTTTAAAGATTCATCAAAGTCTGTTACAATAAAAAGATTAACTCAAGAAAAAACCTAATCGTCAACTGCAACATCCTTGGCACATTACTTTCGTATTTAATACGTTATAATAAGATACGACTATGCATTGCTTCAGGTGACGGAAGCTGTCGCGAAACTTGACAAAGTAAGCTGATGAATGTGATAAAACCAAGTAATACCAGTGGTTCATATGGTTCAGCCAGAAACTTTTTCTGACTACATTGCCGATACAATGGTATTGTTTGAACCCAAACATCGGTTCCAAAAACAATTGAAATTTTTTTCTTGAATTTAGGTAAATCCCTTCTAATCGACTGAGAATCAATTCATATTGTAGTTGATTCATACCGCCAACTGTCAATAAAAAGTGCTGAACGTATCAACAGAGGTGTTGGACCAAAACTGTTTGTAAATTCAGCGCTATCCAATACAGCGCTGTATTTTCACGAATTCTTATGCAATGATTATAATAGAATACGAATGATAGACCTTTTTTTTGAGTTTATTGACTTCAACAGGTGCAAATTCTCAAATATCGTAAGATCAAAAAAAATTTTTCTTTATCAAAAAGATGGCCCATAAAAGTTAATAACACATTCGTCGTTATCTGAAGATACCGTTTTATCCTAGAACCAAGAAGAGGCAGATACAAAGATCATTCTGCATTGTAGTTAATTGTTGCAAAGCAATGGAAATAGAAGCATGTTTATTTCTTCCGCCTCTAGAGACACTAAAAATATTGTTTTAGTTATTTCATTGCTCAAAGAGTATAAAACTCTGTGTTTATTGAAAAAGTGTTGCGGTAGTAAGAAAAGAGGCTATTGGTTGAAAGATTTTCTGATATGTGAAGATCAATTTTCTGCACTTCTTGGTCTTCATGCTTTTACATGCAAAGGTTATGTCCCGTCATTTTTCAGAAACGGCAAAGAAAAATGTGAGCAGAAAATGATCAAATATCGTCATAAAAGGGTGTTGTCATGAAAGGGTGTTGTCATGAAAGGGTGTTGTCATGAAAGGGTGTATACGTCTCTTGGCAGAGAGTGGAACTTGGCAGATAGTGTTCTTAAAGGCTTGGAAAATTGTTTGTAATTTGTATGATTATCGCGAAAAAGATATGAACACAGTATGATGATATTTGTGAAGAAGCAAGCTAAACAAAAAAAATTAATCGATTAGGCAGTATTACCTCCTTGCAGACAAGCCTTACAGCTTTACTCAATTCGGCCAAACTATGTTGCGTGTCTATGGAGTTTATCTTTACTTAATAACACAAATACACTAAGTTACCTTGGGTTAGGCTGTAATGATCAAGGGAGAATCCAGTGGATTGAAGACGCTTTTCCAGAATAAACAGACAAAATGTTCTTTGGTCCTTTATTTAATGAAAGTGAAAAAGAACCTCGGAACTGACAACGAAAGTTTTAGTGATGACGAGGAATAATAAACACGTTGATATTCGTTATTAACTTATTTTGTTGACTGGAGAGATTTACACTAGCTTCAAACAAATAAACATCGTATGAAAAAAAAAATAAACAAAATTTATTACAAAAATTTGTTCAGAAATCTTCTTGACTTTTCAATGTAACTTAAGGATTAAGCTTACTTTCACTAACTTTCGTTTGATCGACCAGCTTGGTACATTGATTAAAAATACTTGTCACAAACATTTTAAATAGAAATCCAAGTTTTAGATTATAGCACAGATGTAATTTTTAAAATTTTTAAATTTTAACCAAATTTCCAATTGTTTTCTTTTAATTTTAGTGTGAAATGCAAATTTTGTGCAAACTAAAGACATAAAAAAATAAATTATCATACATTATCATAATTATCGTACGTCGTACATTTATAGTTTCAGGTTTGCAAAAAGTTAAAATTTTTTTTCAGCTTTGTTATCAAAAAATTTATTTATTTTATATATACATACTCCTAATAAAATGCCGAGAAATTTTTTCTGAGCAAAAAAAAGAAGGTTTCGTGGGGAAAACAAAGATATTCATTCAAAAAATAAAACTGACCATGTTTTTAAAGATAAAAAGCCAACTACTTGTGCAAGCTCTAAAAGATTTAAGGACTTATCTTCAGAAAAGGTGACTGATGGTTGCAGTAATTTTAACTTTATTTTCAACTTGGATAAATTTAAAGACCTTATTAAAAGTGTGAGTTGTGAGGAATGCGAAAAGTAGTTATTAACTTAATAATGCATCTAAAATAAATTTATAAGCAATCTTGTCTTTCAGAGAAGTTGAGTGTGGTTTATCAAAATTAAAGAACTTTTTTACCCTTATGGATATGGAGAATCCTATGTCACAGGTTACCTATCAAAAACTTAGTGTACACCATGTGTTCAATGGGGGCATGATAACGCTGGAATTACCAAATTTAATACAATGAAGAACTTAACGAAACCAAAAACTGAGAACAATTTTTCAAAGTTATACATGTCAGGTGTAGCGAATGAACTTCGATAAGATGCGAAATCATCTGATGATGTTATTGATGTCGGTGTTTCGTGTGAGCGTACTTGGCAACGCAGAGGATTATCTTCATTGCACGAAGTATTTGCCGCTATATCAATGGATAGCGCAGGGTATTAGATGTTGAGGCAATTTCCTGAAATTTTGAAGTGCAATCTAAAAAAACACTTCTTAAATAATAGCCCAACAACATATGCTCAGTGGAGAAACTCCCATATCTGTTCCTTTAATTACCAAGGTTCTGAATTTGGTTTGTGTGATGCAGTTTAATATTGGTACAAATGCATCCACTCAGATATACAAAGTATTAAAAATTGAACCAGGATTGTATATAATGAGTGGAGCAAACAAAATAAATAAAAAGCGACTACAGAATGCTGAGACGCGGATGGAAGAAATAAAAACGTAAGGCGTCAGATTCTCCGTGCAAGAAAATTACAATAAAAGAAGGTGATGTAGATGAAGCTGGTGGATTTTGATTGAATTTGCGTAAATGTTGGACATTCTTGCGTATAACCAAGTATCGCGCTGATGGTGACAGTAAGTCATGTTCTGAAATTTTCTGAAAGATAAAACCTTGCGGACCAGAACATGACATTGTAAAGATCGAATGTGTTAGCCACATGCAAAAGCGGTGTGGTACATGGTCGTGTAGCACAAAAGCTAAATATAAAGGGGTAAATTTGAGTGACAGCAAAGGTTTATTTGGAACAAGTAGACTAAATGAAAAGCCATGAAGACCAAAAAAACTACTATGGTATGGGTCATAGACAAAATGGTGTATATTGGATGAAAATAACTAATGCAGCGATATTATTTCATTTCTTTTGTCCCGAAAACAGAAGTTACCTGAATTAGATCAATATA
>JAUZNK010003782.1:0-10732 GCA_035046665.1 Euphysa ruthae | reverse complement strand
TATAAAATAGCATATTCTTTTGATTTGGTTTTGTTAACTTTTTGGTTACAATAAGTTAAACAATGTATTTAAAAGTCAGACATATAACTGTGTCACGTTGGTGAAATAAGTCACAAAAAAACTATATATAATGATTTCTGGAATTTATTTCAAATAAAGAAAGCTACTGTAAATAGAATGATTCATTCTGAAAAGCACACATTAATAAACAGTAAACAAATTGCATAAAGATTTTGAAGTAACTTTAATTAAATGGTTAAGTGGTTATAATTCATTAAAGGATTACAAAAATAAAACTTTTAAAGTAATAAATGATAAATCAATATTCAAGAAAACATTTGTTTTAGAATAATAAATGATAAGTAGTTAGTTTTTATTTATTCCTTATAGCTTTTTAGCTTTTCTCAAATTCTGAAAAACTTTATATTCAAATGCTTACACTTCAACCATTATTTGATTGTATACCCTTCTAATAACATTAAAACTGTGTAAAACTATGAAATAAGTCTCCCAACTTCAGCTGCATGATCTAAGGAGAATAATTAAACTTGTGTTTTTGGTTTATACAATTTCTTTGCGTTGACACAAACATGCCGTTGTGAAACAAAAGTATGTTTACGTCATTTACGTTGGCTTGCCAAATGCGGACGTTAATTCAGAGGTCAGAGGGAAGTAACCAATTTTTTCACTTGGACATAATTATCGGGACTATAATTATTACGACCATCATCTTAAAATTACTAACCCAACGGTCTTTTTCTTGCTAACATTGTCTATTGTTTAAGTTTTGTTTTTTAAATTTAGAATCAGAAGTGGAGAATTTGCATGGAACTCTTTTGATTGAGCCATATTGCTGGAAGGAAATCATTTCTAAACCTCCATTGATGAGTATTCGTACCAATGGTACCAAGTCTGTTGTTCTTACTCTTCCAGCTGGGTATTATCATTTTTATTCATGCAGTAAACTCTGATTTGGCTATTGTTATAGTATTAACAAATAATTATAACCATTTGTTTTTAAAAATATTTTGTTCAGTTTAACCATCTTTATAGCAGTGTTACTATGTAATTTTTCAGACAAAAAGAATTTCTACAGCTTTTTCTTTAAGTATTTTTTTGTCTGTTTGAAAAATTCTTATCAATATTTCTATAACCGGAGGTTAGGCTTTCTTTTACTCAAGATTCTTTAAAAGAAATAGAAATAGAAAAGTTACAAGTATTAGTTCAGCTCACTCTAATCCTATGCTAATATTTTAGTTCAGATTTCTAAAATATACATACACACATAAAACATGTGTAACGACAAACTTCTATAGGGTATATAGTAAATTTTAGTCATATATTCATTTTAGTTTATATTCATGTGAATTATTACCATTTTAGGAGGCATGTGCTACACTTGCTTATCTATGCACAACTTGGATACAATGTTTCAATCTGCTCTGCTCAGTCTTTCATTTGCTGCAGTGAACAAAATTTAATGCAATATTTTAAAAAGGTTTGACATTATCTAGATTCGATTGCTCAAATGTTTGATCTAAAGTCTTGTTTTAAAGGTGATAACCATCATATTAGTATGAGCTTATTATTTAAAGCATAAAAACTATCAATGAACCAGCTAATTTATGATTTAACAATAATATGCTTTCATGTAAATTTTTATTTTCTTTCTAAGAGTTTACGAATTTTAATAAAATATCTGTCATGACTTTTTCACGTAGGGCCTGATGTCCAATCAAATTTTAATGGTGTATGCTAATTTGAGCTTTGTTGCTTACATGAGCACTCCAGTTAATTGCCTTTAAACGCTCTTTTAGAATATCAATATCAAATTTTTGTAGTTTTGATATTTTATAGTTCTTGAGAGGAAATTTAGGGAGTTTTTTTTTTTCTAATGCATACCATGTTGTGGTCTCCAATCAACATGAGAAATACATCTATATTAGAAATTGTGTTCAAGGTGTTTGTGAAATTGGAGTGGAAGATTCTTTTGTTGTACTTGCTGCATTTTTAACTAGTTGAGTGAAATCGTTGAGATTTAAATTCACCGTTGTCATTATGCTTAAGATAATTTGCATTAAAATCGCTTAACATTATGATGATGATGATGACGACGATGACATTGACGATGATGACGATGACGACGACGATGATGATTTTCATGCATAAATCACTTTTTATATTGAAGGTAACTTCCAAGATATTTTCCCAATAAAATTGATTTGGATTTCTATTTTGAATTTAATTCCCTTGAAGAGGCTTAATACTTATATTCCTTATGTTATTTTGTTGCTTGCTGTTTTTATTTGGTAATAATAAAAAACCATTGTCTTGTTACAATTTGGAATCTGTGTTCTGGAAGGGTAAGCTACCAGCTTGCGTATTTTTGCACCACTATGGCTTTCTGTCATCACATCAGACCTGCTTTAAATATCTGTCCTTTTCTAGACTTCATCTTAGTGGTAAAAAATGCCTTTGTTTAAAAAAAGTTTTTATGGCCAGCTGAATAAAACAACATTACGTGTTTTTTTTTTATGTTTTGGAACCTTTATTTGCCATTATTTTTATGATTTTTACATTCATTACAAATATGATGTTTAGAGATTTTCTCTGGTTAATTTTGGAGGTTTTTAATGTACATTTAATAACTGTGGCCAAATTATCCTACGAAATAAAAATGGACATCAGGTTTTATAAAATTTCAAGTAGAAATTGACATAAATTTAAAATTGAAAAATATTAGAATTTGATGGTGTGTAATATTCAAAATTTGAAATATATAAATATATATATATATATATATTTTTTTTTTTGTTTAACAGGAAAGCTTGCAGTTTATAAACTACTGTGTGGACATATTTAAACAGCTGCGCGATGTTATCCAAACTTTCAACGAATCTCGAAATATTGGAAAAAAATTTATTGCGGGAACTGAAAAATACTCTAATAGAATAAAGTGGAAATATTTTAATGTGAGTTTTTTTTTTTATTTATACAACATTTATGCACTGATAAATTCTTCACAACACCCTTTACGATTTTTCCTTGAAATTTGGCCCTAAGGGTAGGAATCTGATTTCAGAATTTTTTCTCAAGGATGGGTATTTCCCTCTAAAATATTGTCAGTATTGCAAACTTTAAACTATGCCTAATAAATCATTATCATTATCATCATGATCATCACAACCACCACCACCACCACCCAATTATCTTCCTCCATTCTTTTCAAGTGACTCCTGATCTGAATATCATTTTTGATACTATGAATACCTAGACTGCTTTTTAACTCTTTTGAGCTTTTTCTCTTTTTCAGGTTATTTTTGTTTCACATCCACCTAACCATTCTAATGTCATTCCTTTGTAAACAGTCAAAATTTCTACTTTACTGTCCATGTCTCATTTCCATACAGCGTAACACTTCTGACACAAGCTTCATAAAAACCTACTTTTAACTTGAATAAAAAGCATTGTTATACATAGATTGCATTGCCTTAACTAGCCACTCATCTGCATCTAATTTTCTCATAGGGTGCCAAATTACCTTACCTGGCATTCTTTCAAAGGTTTTTTACGAGAATAAAAAGGTGAAAAAGAGATTCTTCCTCTTTCCCAAATACTTTTCCCGCAGTTACCTGAGTAAATATATTGCATTTCCATGTACTTCTATGCCCTAGAAAAACAGAAAATCAAACAGCATTTTATCTACATCAATTCTTTCTCTAAATAACCTATCGATCAATTTGTCAATTCCTGATCAACTAATTTCAATCCTTTATAGTTACTTTTTTCTAGGTCAACCTTTTGCCCTTAAAACAATTAACTATAGCACTTGACTACTATTGCTTTTTAGATTATTTTCAAATATCGGCTTGCATTTATTTATTTTTTTGTCAGGCCTACTTTTAGAATTTTGTATAGTAGTAAGGTTTTTCGTACAGTATTGTATTATTTTTATTTTTTTTTGTAATGTTTGTGGTTTATGTATCGTATAACGAAAAAAAAAAAAAAAAAAAGTAAACGCTTGATTGCCAGTCTTTTGGAGTAACACCATTCTTCATAATCTCGTTAACTAGACTTTTAATAACTTAACGCCAATGTCTTAACTGCAATGTCTTCCAATGATCGTACTATTTTCACTTTTTAATAGCTTCTTCCACTCATTTTGTCATAACTTGCATACCTGGCCCCTCTACTTCACCAACATCTGGCAAACTAACTCAGCTAATTCAAACGCAGTATTAAGTAACTTCTCATAATAAATCTTCCAAGACATTCTAAATCATTACGTATACATAATTCCCACCTGAAACATCTTTATTAGTATTCTTCTTTTGTGTTGCTATCTCAAACACTCTGTTACATCAGTTTTCTTTTTCTCAAGCTTCTCAACTTCTGATTTTGCTGCAGAAACTGTTGTACGAGCAGGGAAAATAAATTTTTTCATAAATATTCTTATTACCTGACTTTCATTCTTTTAAATGTTTCCTTTTTTTCTTTTATACACTGGTCAACCTTACCATTCCACTACTAGGTACGTCTAACTGGTTTATTTTGTCTTCTTACAGGTATTAGTGGATTTGAGAAATCTCAAGAGCAGTCCAGGCATTTTCAACATTTTCACACTGACCAACATGTGCCAAGTGTTGAACTCGCTACATGCTTTTTCTTCAATTTTTAGACTTTTGGATGCAGTTAGTCAATTGGTATACACTGAGGTGCATTAACACAAAGAAAAAGCGACAATCCTATTACCTTTCAAAAACCTGTCATCCTTTTCTTTTCTTTGTTCGCAGTGTTCCGATTAAACATTTTTTGTTATCAGTAAATAAAAACTATACAGCAGGGTATGAGCTCAAAGATCAATATCTAAACATGTTAAAATTTATTAGTTTTGTGGTTTATGTGACTTCCAGTTATCACTATAATCATTTCCAGTACCAACATCATTGTTTTCATTTTTATTAAGAAATATGCAATATTTTCATTTGAATATTTTCATGATGGTAAATTTTTCTGTTTTGATACATGGTTCAATTTTTCCCAAGTATAATTATTTCAAACCTAAATTCTGCCTAATACTGACACACGATTTTCATTTTTCTCAAGAAAATATGAGATTCTATTTGGAAATGTTATTTTAGACTATTTTAGTGTATTGGCAAACACCTGAAACGTATTTAAATTGCTCCAAAAATGTTCTCAAGAATAACATGTTTGATTTTTTCTTGACATTTGCGTTAAAGTATACCATTTATGACTGTTTTATTTAATTGGTTATGTCAAATTCTGTTTTTTTTCGTTTTTCTTCAAGGTTCTGATTTTGTCAAAAAATTCTATGGTATTAGGCAGTATTATTACTGATAATTTTAAAAGGGTTTTAATGTAAAATCTTTTATAATCTCAGGTCTCTAAACATATAAATCTTTGTCTAGAAATCACAATTTTAGATTTAATGGATCAAAATACGATATAAATAGGTCCTATGAGTTTCCCATCAAGTCCACCTTGGTCAGTAACTGTTCTTCAAAACTGCTCTCTTAGTTCTCTTTTCTTTTGCGTCAGCATTTTTTGTAAATTCAGCTTTGTCGATTTATTATTCGTTCTGCAACATTTTTTTTTTCAAAATCTTCTCACTATTTTTGGATCCTTGCTCAAAGAAACTTTTTAATTTCCAGTGATCCAGTAATAATTGTTGTTATTTTGCTTTGATGTAAATAAGCAAAGTTTTAAATGTGCTTTAAAGAAATATTCTTGGACCCCCTGGAAATCAAATTTGGTCCAAAAATCATTTATCATGAATTTTGAACTTCAGCCTTTTAAGGCAATTATTGGATCCAGTACCTTCTTAACAAATAAATTTTCATACAAAAACACGAAAATAATATATATTTTTTTTCTTCAAAAAGTTATGTTATAATGTTTGATAATTATAGCATGTTGGCCATTTTGAATATTTTTTTTTTTACATTTCAGCCTCATCCTAATATAAACATTATTATAATTTTTAAAAAGCTTAAGGCTCATTTTTATGTGAAAAAATATGATATTTTCGGCATATTATTTTGTGAGCAGGTCATGCAGGTATGCTGAAAAATTAGATTATGTTAGTCTTTTTTTTCACTAATTGAAACTTCTGCTCAAATTGCAGTAATAGTAATAGTATTAATTAGTATTAATTAATTAATTTCTGATGCTATATACAGGCATATCAGCTATCTTGATTTTGATTAGGACAGGCTCACCAAACTTCTGCTATCAAAGCAGAAAATATATAGTTTGAGTAAAGAAACTTTCTTTACTTCCAAAATTTATTAAGTTTAAGTTCATTTCTTTTTTCAAAACTTATGTGGCACCATCATTCGGTCTCAAAATCTTCTTGTGATGTTTGAAATGTGCAGAAGTTTTACTTAAGGTTTTTAAGAACATTTTTGAATCTCTTTTTAATTTTTGAGTGAGTTGCATAATTTTTGAAAATTAGAAAATGAAAGAATCTATTGTATGTTTATTCTGTTACTTTTTTACACTAGGTATTTCATAAACATTTAACTGATGTGCTGAAATCTGAAATGAAGGAAAGTTTTAACAACAACATCAACTTTGCATTAGAAACTTTAAAGTTTAAATCATCTCTACATTTGGTTAAGCTTACAATTACAAAATCCCGCAATGCATCTTTCAGTAACATTGTTTCTAAACCTGACACAAACATTGTGGAAGAACCAAGGAGAAGCGAACCCTTTATAAAGAATCTCAGGAACGCACAGGAAAATATTGCAGCCACAAAGATTCAAGCATATTTTAAAGGTTTTCGTACAAGGAAACTGGTAAAAGCTTGTACTCCAGGTAATTGTCACTTAATCTGAAAATCTTGAAAATCAATTTTAAGAAAAACTCAGAGAAGAGAGCTATATTAACTGATATAATTTTCTTCTATTTTAATGTGAAGGAGTTGTAAAATAATCCATGAATTTACCCTTCTTAAAAATAATCTTTTCTGTAAAAGTTTCTAAAAAGTTTTTGTTCAGCCTTTCTTACTCAAAAATCATGTGCACCATGTGCCATAAATTACATTAGCTTTCTGAATAAATTTCACATTGTCTTAAATTTACGACTGTTTTTTAACAACTTTATTTAAAAAATTATTTTTTATGGTGTTAAAATTATCACATCCAAAACATAAAATTTTGGCAGTAGTTTTTTTTTTGATTTGTAAAAAGCAGTAAGCACTAATTTTGCATATTTTCATAGAAGCCTTTTGCTATTTTGCTAATTTTATTTTCAAAATTATATGATTTTCAGCTCCGTAGAAGTCCAACTGAAATTTTCAGGTATCTTGTCTGTTTGATATTTGAGGATTATTTTAATGTATTAATGTATATTATGATATATGAATATACTATTATTGTTTGAATATATAATATTTATGAATGACTTATACGTCAGATATTACGAAGTCAAATTTAAGTCAGAAACAGCCTGTATAACTTGCATGTTTATCGTGCTAGTATATCTATGATGCAAGTTTACAAAATAGTTTTTGCAAATAACACAATTATCTGATATCAAACTACAAAAGAAGCAGTTTTTCAATGTTGGATTACTGATGTTTGATGGCGGGCAACAGTTTTTACTAATAATGGTAACCTATTCGCTTAATCAATTATTAATGTTTATGAATTACATATTTTATTAGCAATCATATTATAGAGTTTGATAACAGTATGACCGTGTTAATGGTCGCAGTAACTACATTTAAGGCTATCACCATAACTTTGAATATTTTTGATCATCCTGCTATATTCCTAGTATACTAAAGTGGGTGCAGTTTAGACATCAAAATATTTGTTTGGGTGTGTTTTGGTACAGATTTAACATCCTACCTGGAAAACCGAGGGAATCTGGAATTATATTTTCCTTAATAAAATTCTGGAAATTTTTTTTTTTTTTGGGGAAAATAAATCTGTTAATTTCTATTCCTTTCTAATTAATTTATCTTATTATGAAATGTGGATTAATTAATAACAATTTTGCATAAAAAGATAAATTGATGACTAACAACTAGAAAAATATGCAATTTCTCTTTCATTTAGACTAATTTATTTTTTTGTGCAAAATTTCTGGACATAACACTTTAATTAAAATCTTAATAATTGAATTAATTAAAGAAAATAGCTTTTATTATTAAAGGTTTTCTAAGCTGTCATATGATTTCAAGTTACCCGAAGTTATTCAAAGACTCAAAATTACAAACCTTGAGAATCTGGAAAAATCGTCCTCAATAAAGATTTGACTTTTAGTATTCAGGAAAATGGGGACAAATGATGTCACGGCGGCGGATTTTTGAAAAAATTCTTTTTAGCTTAATTTTGTGGTAAATGGGGCAAAAGTAGTTCAAAAATTTAATAATGCTATAATTAAATCAACAAAAAACTAAAATTTACCAATATATTTATGAGTGTTGTTTCAGCGTAACATATAAACCTAGCATTGTATATTTAGGCACTGAAGAGTCAGAATTCGTAACTGGTTTATTAAAAAAGAATATCTTAACTTATATTGAGTCAAACATGGAAACTATAGCTGTTAAACTTCATTGTGAGCTGTTTGCAGCAAATCCCTCTCTGCTGTCATTGTTTCCTTTCCATCAAAATAAATGGAGTAAAGTTCCTTATGTCGATTACACCAATACCTACCCTGAGATTCCTGCCAACTCTGCATTTGTAATAAGTAGGTAAATAAATTCTATATCCATCTAGTTTATGCCTTAGCCATCTATTTAAAATAGCTTTTTAAGGACTGTCTATTTAAAGGAGTCATTTTAATTCACTTATCTCAATCTATCCAGTGGAATTTTTCTCAGTTACTGTTCATTAGTTTTTTCTGGAAAGAAATTTTTGTTAACAGTAGAAATGAGTTGATCATTTATTTTTTAAGAAAAGCTCTATTATGTTCATTTTAGACCTGGAATAAACATTTTTTTAAATTATCTCAAAAGCCACTCTTTAAAATTTTGGATTTTTGATCCATTTTTTAGAATGTTAGAAAATATCAATCATAAGAAGTTTAGTATTACAACTGTTATAAAATATCAATTGTAAGAAGTTTAGTATTACAACTGTTATAAATAAAAATATCAGAAAATATCAGTTGTAAGAAGTTTAGTATTACGACTGTTATAAAATATCAATTGTAAGAAGTTTAGTATTACAATTGCTATAAAAATATCAGAAAATATCAATTGTAAGAAGTTTAGTATTATGACTGTTAAAAAAATATCAGAAAATATCAATTGTAAGAAGTTTAGTATTGCGACTGTTATAAAAATATCAGAAAATATCAATTGTAAGAAGTTTAGTATTACAACTGTTATAAAAATATCAGAAAATATCAATTGTAAGAAGTTTAGTATTACAACTGTTATAAAAGTATCAGAAAATATCAATCGCAAGAAGTTAAGTATTACAATTGTTATAAAAATATTTTCCAAGCCATGCCAAAATTTGGCAAATTTTTTTTTTTAAATAATATTTCACAATTTTAGACGTCAATGAAATAATACTTTTAAGTTTTAAATCGAGCCAAAACAGGCAAAATCAGGCTAAAAATAGTTTTTTGACTTTTCTGCAAATCTTTTGGTTTTTTTGCAAGTTAGAGTTTGCTTGACTCATATAGCGTTCGCTTCACTCATAGAGTTCGCTTGACTCATATAGCGTTGGCTTGACTCATATAGAGTTGGTTTGACTCATATAGCGTTTGCTTGACTCATATAGCGTTGGCTTGACTCATATAGAGTTTGCTTGACTCATATAGAGTTTGCTTGACTCATATAGAGTTCGCTTGACTCATATAGCGTTGGCTTGACTCATATAGCGTTTGCTTGACTCATATAGAGTTTGCTTGACTCATATAGCGTTGGCTTGACTCATATAGAGTTGGTTTGACTCATATAGAGTTTGCTTGACTCATATAGAGTTCGCTTGACTCATATAGAGTTTGCTTGACTCATATAGAGTTGGTTTGACTCATATAGAGTTTGCTTGACTCATTTAGAGCTGGCTTGACTTATATAGAGCTCGCTTGACTCATATAGAGTTCACTTCACTCATATAGAGTTAGCTTGACTCATATAGAGTTTGCTTGAATCATATAGCGTTGGCTTTACTCATATAGAGTTTGCTTGACTCATATAGAGTTGGCTTGACTCATATAGAGTTTGCTTGACTACTATAGAGTTGGTTTGACTCATAGAGTTTGCTTGACTCATATAGAGTTTGCTTGACTCATATAGCATTGGCTTGAGTCATATAGAGTTTGCTTGATTCATATAGCGTTGGCTTGACTCATATAGAGTTTGCTTGACTCATATAGCGTTTGCTTGACTCATATAGAGTTTGCTTGACTCATATAGCGTTGGCTTGACTCATATAGAGTTGGTTTGACTCATATAGAGTTGGCTTGAGTCATATAGAGTTTGCTTGACTCATATAGAGTTTGCTTGACTCATATAGAGTTGGTTTGAGTCATATAGAGTTTTCTTGACTCATATAGAGTTGGCTTGACTCATATAGAGTTTGCTTTACTCATATAGAGTTTGCTTGACTCATATAGAGTTGGTTTGAGTCATATAGAGTTTGCTTGACTCATATAGAGTTGGTTTGAGTCATATAGAGTTTGCTTGATTCATATAGCGTTGGCTTGACTCATATAGAGTTTGCTTGACTCATATAGCGTT
>JAUZNK010003781.1:0-10733 GCA_035046665.1 Euphysa ruthae | reverse complement strand
CCTCAAAGCGTGTAAAAATTCTATCAGCTGCCAACCTCAAAGCGTGTAAAAATTCTATCAGGTGTCAACCTCAAAGCCTGTAAAATTCTCTCAGGTGTCAACCTCAAAGCGTGTAAAAATTCTATCAGCTGCCAACCTCAAAGCGTGTAAAAGTTCTATAAGGTGCCAACCTCAACGCGTGTAAAAGTTCTGTCATGTGCCAAACTCAAAGCGTGTAAAAGTTCTGTCAGGTGCCAACCTCAAAGCGTGTAAAAATTCTATTGGTTCAAAAGTGGTAGGTTTGGATTTTTCTGGCATGTTGGTTATTTTGAAAAATTTTATTGGGCCCCGAAAAAATGTCAAATCTCATGAATTTTGCAATCTGATACATCTTGTGTGATGTAAAGAAATATTAAATTTGGTGATTGTGCATGTCAGCCATTCAGAAAAGCTTAATTCCAGGACAAAGCCCAGGCCAAAAATCTGTTAAATTCGTCCCAAAAATTATATTTTGATTTTTCTCCTTAAGGTTGTGCCAAAACTCCGACAAAGTTGCTTTTGATTAGCCATTTCGAGAATGTCGTCAAACCGGGTCTAATTTTGTCCATAATTGCTAAAATGTGAATGTGCTCTTTATTTTGAAAATTTTGGCGGGACTGAAATCTGATGCTTTTAGGTTTTTCAAATTATTGGTTTAAAATTTTCTGTCTGATTATTTTAAGTATTTTCTGCCGAACTATATATTTTATTATAAAAATATTTTTCGACTGGAATTTTCTGTTTAAGCTCTTTTCAGTGTAGTATTCGAGGAAAATTTTAGTTGCCTATTTGTCACCAAATGATTCTTTGGGGCAGTTTTTGTAGAACAAGGCGAATGTAAATATGTGAATTGCGTACTCATTGTTTCGTATATCAAACTTCTTTTAAATATCTTTATCTCATGAAAACCTTTTCAATAATGATTTGTAACGTTATTAAAGCTATTTCCCGCTGCTTATTTTGAAATGAGAATGAGAGAGAGATGTTTGATATTTTCTGTTTATAAAATAATTGTTGATAATATTCTTTGCATTCTTTATAGAGCTCCAGATTTTTTGCATAAAAAGAATCACCATAACAGGGAGTTATTGATTGGAAAAGAAAATAACAAAGGGGTTTTTCACCCAGTGGCTAAAAATCTGGCTGATGGTGATTTTCAAAGAGATATCACCGAACGGTTACAACGCCCTCTAAGGATGCTTGACGGCCAACTTCCGTTTAATAACAAGAATGATAGAATCAAAAACTACAGGAATGGTTTGTGGTTATAAAAGAAAGTTTTTTGGGTTTTTTTTTTTTTTTTTTTTTTTTTCAATTGTATGGAATTTTAAATATATAAAAAAATATATATATATATTTAAATTTTGAAAAAATCGGATGAAGATGTTTTTTTTATTAGGATTCAGTTTTGCACATCACAGAAAGCAATATTGAATAAATTGCGTGGGTTTTTTAATATTTGCTCAGCAAGGGTGTACCAATTTGCTCAGCAAGGGTGTACCGATTTGCTCAGCAAGGGTGTACTACCAATTTGCTCAGCAAGGGTGTACCAATTTGAGAAGGTTAAACTTTCACATATGAAAATTTTCATTTTTTTAATTTCATTCGAATATTTGTGAATTTCTGTCTTGCGATTATCGAAAGGATTGAATTTCGCAGTGAACGACTACATAAACATTACAAAATTTCTTCAAATTGGCGACATATTTTTAACTCGCTTTCAGGAATGCTGCTTCTTTTTTAAATATCTTGAAATTCTGTTCTAGGTAACTTCATTATAAAAGAATTAACTTTCACGGAATTAGAAAATTAAAAAATAAAATCTCGGGAAAGTTTAACCGCTTAAATTAGGTAACACACTCTGATAATGCAACTGTTTAAAAATTTCTACAGATAATATGATATTTATTAGCTAAGAAGTTTGTTTAAATTTTGTACATTATTTATTAAACGAAAATATCGCTTTTCTAATATATTCCATTTTTGCAGTTAATGTTGGATTAATTATTTTATTTGCCAAAATTTTGTAACAATGGTAGCCATAACAACTGTGTTATCTTTTGTTCACACGTGATCAATTTATTTGCCAAAATTCAGTAACAATGAGAGCCATAGAAGGTACCACCTTTTTTTAAGAGATCACTTAAACAAAAAAATTATCTTAAATGAACCAAGGTTCAAAATGAAAATTATACATGAGCTTAACACGCCGCATAATATTTGAAACCTTGCGAACTGCCAAAATAGTTTTTCCAAAATGGTACTTATCGGATCAATTTTCTCTAGGAAGTTACATCTGTAGTCATTATTCCATCGTAATTTATAATGCTATAAATCAGCTATATTTTTTTTTTCATTTTTGGGATTTTTTTTTTTTTTTTCATATTTTACTACAGAAATAACATAATTGAATTTAATATATTCTGCGCAATATTTATAGTATCCAAGCTACACTGATGAGCGCGAAACATGCATGTCAATTGATTAAGATAATATTAATCAATCCGACATGCATATACTTCGTGCTCATCTGTGTAGCTTGGAAAATCTTGAAGAGTTCCTAATCTACTAATAAACCACATAGTATCAGTGATAGTGTTATGATTTTAAACAATGTTATTAGAAATAAGTAACGGTCACTAAATTTTCAGTGTTTATAAAGAAGGCATTGGTGTCACCAGTAAGTAAAAAGTCTGTAAGAGATAAATGATATGCCCCTTTAGCTATTTTATAGATAGCAATCGGTAGTTATGGAAGTCTCTCTGCAATCGGTAGTTATGGAAGTCTCTTGAGTGATTTTCAAATTAGATAACCTGAACGAAAAGCAACATTCATTATTTTTACACTTTAAAATTTGAAGGAAATACTCTGATTTGCTTATGTAATCCTCCTTCTATGCTGGATATTTTTAATGATGACCTGGCCATCATCTTCAGGAATATATAGTAGACAAAATATTTAGTTTCGAGGTTTACATCTACTGTCTCTCTTTTTAATTTAATTGCTATACAAAAGGTTCTTTGGGGAAAAAACATTATCTGCAAGTCCACTGAACTTCAACATTCGTTGCTAAACTCTTATAAGCATTTCTATCAGGTGCATTGGTGACCAAGAATATCGCATCCAAATCTTGATGCAAAAACTGTGCATTGAAGTCAAAAATATTAAATCCAATTATTATAACCAAAAGAGATATAATTACAATTAAATAATATTAAAAATATAAATAGTTCAAAATTTATTGTCTACAAATTTTCTGGTAACAGTGTATAAGCCTTTTTATTTAAATTTGAAAAGATTTTTACAAGTTTTGATCTGCTTGTAATAATTTCCAGGCTAGAGCCCGCATTTCAAGTAAGTTTAAACTCAATAAATTGATGGCATATAGGATGGAGGTTTAATAACGCACCCTGCTCTAAAGTTATTTGCGGAAGCTTTCCTTACAAATATATCTTGCGTAAAAGTAGTATTTAAAAATTTGAAAACTTCAGTCAAGAGAAGTACAGGGTTCCAATGATGTATAATTTTGATTCCGGTGACGTTTAAAGTGTCATCAAAAAGAATTTTTGGATTAGCTTAAGTGGAATAATTTTCGTTTCCAAAATATTGTCTGCATAAATTTAAGTTGTTAACCTCATAGATTGCATTTAAGTATATACTGACAAAATAAACAAGCAACCACTTCATTTAAAATTTGTCCGAAAAAGAGGTCGCTTCCGAAAATTCAATTGAATATTAATTAAAAGATTTTTTGAACAAAAAAATTCGATTTTAAAGATGATTACAAGCCTTTAAAAAAATGGAATCAATCAATATACATGCTAAAATTCTAACCACAATATAATGTTCAGGAATACTTCATTATACTGTAAATAATAAATAAAGCTGTAAACAGACAACTTGAAACTGTGATATTCTGCATATAATCCTTAGACGTGTACACATAGCATAAGCAAAGATTCCAACCCTCCAGATTTGACCGGGAGGCTCCCGCTTTCGAATTATTTCTCCCGTCCTCCCGTTTTGGATGCAAATTTCCCAATTTAAAAGAAATTCCTTTACAAAAATATTTTTCTCGAGAATATTTTTTAGGCTACTAAATATAAGCATAAATTTCTGCAAAAACCTTCATAAACCTTTCATAATGGTACTACACCATGCATGCTTTTCAATAGTATATTATTTTTTTATATTCCATTATGATTCGCATGTGTTGATCATTTATCACTTGGTTTGTTTACAATAAACTTTATTGTAATGTCATCTTCAAAGAAAAGAAAATATAAAACTACTTATTCCGCTGAACAAAGGAAACAGTTCTCATTCATGAGTAAATACACTCAAAATATTTTCGATTATGAAAATAACTTTTATTGCAACACATGTAGCTTAAGATTTATCGTACCCTTCTGATGGAGCAAATGACGTCACTAGGCATGCTGAGACGCCAAATCACAACAAGAATGAGAAATCTCCACAACTTAAGTTTTTTGCAGTTTTTTTCTTATTTTAGGGGGCTACCCCATACAGTAAATAAATAAAAATCTTTAATTTTGGCAAATATTAACTTTTTATACAATTTTTGCATCACTATTTTTTAGGGACTGTACTAAAATCTAAGAATTTGGACAAAAATTTCCCAAAATATTGAATTTTTAAAATCTGGGCACTTTCGCCTAATTTTAGTTAAAATTTGGGTACAAAAGTACCCATAAAATTTTTTTAACACATTTTTTTTTGCAAAAACCTCCCATAGGACCCTAGATTGGATATAAATGAACAAGTGTGCAAAATTTCAGACAAATCTGAAATATGGAAAACTCCGTAGCCAGCGACAAAAATCCCGTTCTGAGAAAAACAGCTTTTAAAAATAATATCGTTAAATAAATACTTAAAATTCCCCACTCCCATAAACCGGTCCCTCTTTTAACTCATTTTTGTCCGCCCAACCCTTTTTAACTCCATTAAGCTTTTTTCTAAGTGCTTTGCACTTGTCACCAGATTATTTTTCCATTTTCGACACAGGCTGCACGGCAGAGTTGTGGGAATATACTTTACTAAATAATCACCCGGAATAATATTAAATTCAGCGAACAACTGTTGCAGAAATCTTTTACCGTCGTTAAACACTAAAACGGCTGAGGCAACACCAACAGACAATACGGTTCGCTCAACAAACACATCTTTCGGGCATTGCTTTCATATTAAATGACTTAATTAATAATTCATTCGGAGTTTGCCTTTTGCCATAGAGGCACTTTTTGAGGAGCGTATCAGATCCAAGATCTTTAAAAACTGGTTTAATAACCTCGACGATTGCATTTGGTATGGTGAAATGTTGTTTATATGTAGACTTCCCTGTAATTTTGTCACTGTGGTACTTAAACCAGGAATCTGCGGTGCGTAAACAAAATTTGTGCTGATCTTCAAGATCCCGGTTTTGCGAGTAATCGAACAGGGCAACTGCTTTTTTCATGCCATACAGATCGCCTGGTTTTTGTCGAATAGCTTTACCATAACAGTTTTGAAGCGTATTAATACATTTTTGAGTCTACCTTGTCCACCGATCTTTTTTCCATCACTTAAAACAGATTTATTCGTTTTAATTAAATTTCTTAATCGGGAACCGACTCGTTTCTGGACGTGCCCGATACATTCTCCTTTTTTAATGACGACATCGTCTCCATAGGGCTTAGCATTGACAACAGTACTAAAAGGAGCTACTGTCACCATCTCCGATAAACGTTGTATAGCGCAGATTGTTTTTTTTTTTGATTGAGCGGTTGAAAATTTTTAAAGCACCAGCGGATTCCATGGCACCCGCAGAACCATTATGTTTGGTTTTACAGTCTGAATCATGACTTGTGTGAAAGTTGGCGTACTCCTCTAGAGAGGATTGCTTTTTTGTTCCCAAATAGTGCATTTTTTACATGTTTTGGTTACAATTTGACAATCTATGCACTTTCCACTATCAACCGAGACTGAAGCGACAACACCATTATTGGAGGCGTAACCATCAATATAAGGTGAAGAAAAGTTTGTTATAATTCAACACAACTGTTTCTTTAACATTTCTGATCATTTATCACCACTAATTTGAAGCGATTTTAAAGGTAGCGAAGCTGCTCAGTTTTCGTTGCACTAGAACTAAGACAGCAGCAATTGAAAACCATATGAAGCAGTGGCGGTATAGTCTAATTTTAGATGGTTCTAATAATAATAGGATAAAAAATGTTTCCATTCACCTTACCTATTTTTGATATACAATTCAACAGAGTTATGACAAATTTGTAGATATGAATTTAATCTCTGAATCTGATACATCAACTGCAGCAGTAATTTTCCAAAGTGTAGATACTTTAATGTCTAACCACATTATTAGTTGGGACCATTGTCTTGTCATTGGTTTAGAAAGTACAAACGCTAATAATGGTGCACATAAATTTATAGCATCTAGAGCTAAGCATCATCGATGATTGTTCGTGCCACGTTTTACACAATGTTGCGTAAAAGTCTGCCACAGACTTTTCAGAAACAACTAACTTTGATATGGAAGATCATGCGGTTGTTTATTTTACTAGTTTGATAAGTCTTCTAAACGAAATTCAGTTTTAAAAAAATACTTCGAATTCTGTGAATCAGAATATCATGGCTTTATTTGGAGGTGTGCGTCAATCGTGAGTTAAATATACTGGGCTGAAATCGTATTTCTGTCTCAAAAATTTCCTGATGCGAGAGTCAAGCGTTTAGTAAAAGCATTTAGTGATCCCATGCTTGAAGTTTATTTGCATTTTTACCAGTCAATATTACCCATTTTTACTAGTTTTAACAAGTATTTTCAGCGGGAAGAATCACTTTTATACAAATTATCAGATGCGCAAAACCTCTTTATGAATAAATTAGTTTCAAAATTCGTAAAATACCAATTCATTCAAGTGGGTAAAATAGAACAGATACCGATTGTGCAATTAAATATAGAACTAGAAAACCAGAAAACGATTTGGATTTAGGAATTAGTTTACAAAAGAGATGATCTAACACTTACTCGATAATGGTGATATCTCCGATGATATATATTTTTTTGATGCAATCAGATCTTTTTTATTGTCAATATAAAAATTTTTTTTTTTCAAAACTGCCAGTTTGTAGATTAGTTATTAGCAGAGGTTGATGTTTTGGTTATCCCAGTAATGCAGAACCCCGATGCTGAGCTTTAAAAAAAATGCGTATCATTTTGTAGACAGCACAACCAAGTACACGCTAGTAGTAGCAAGGAAACGTAATTAAATTTAATATAAAAATACACATATTTACCATATACATTCTAATATCGCACCATGTTATTTTACTCCTAGTTGCATACCAACGCGTTTTTGTTAAATGCAATTAAACTTTAAATCTTTACATTCATTTTCCATTTTGACAAGTCCAGGTTACTTATTACTTAAGTGTATCAAAAACATAATTTTTTTTTCATGAAAAACTAGGGAAACGGTATTTTACCAGTATAAATCCAGGGCTGAAAAAATGACAAAATAATCATATTTAACAAAAATCTTTCACAGTAAAACATGGTTATGCCTATTTTATTGATTTTAATTATTTATAGACCTATTATATTGCCTTCAAAGGCAAAAATTTTGAGATTTTCTATCAAAATTTTTGCTGATTTATGAAAATTTAGCCTAAAATTCAATGTTTTTCCATGCGAATAATTATACGCATAATTTAAAGAGAATTTTTACAATTTTCTGCAGAAAATAACTCTGCTTGTACTTTTCTAACATTTAATACACTAACTAATAATAATATAACGCATACACCCTAACAAAATCTATATAATTGCAGAAAAATTAAGAAACTTATAGCAATTTTTATATACCGCATAGCGAAAATGGGAAAAAATAAAAATGTAAATCCTCATAAAAAGTGAGTATCGATTCAGATAGGGGACCTGCTAAATAACAAAGTAAACAAATGCTAAAAATTTCAGGATATTAGTCAAGTGGGAAAAATTTTATCCTCCGCAGGAGTTAAAAAACAAGAAATTTTAAAAAATGTGTCTAAAAGCCATAACCACATTGCCATAATTGACTTATTTGTTGACATGGGTAACTTTAAAGAGAGATAAATAAAAAAAAATTACAAAAGAAATGGAAAAACAAGCACAGATTTTGATTCTGCATTAAATTCTGTGTTAGAAAAAGCTACATTAGGGAAAAAAAAATTTTTTTCCCTAATGTAGACCATTAAGTGTCAGGCAGGAAAATCAAGGTAGTTCTTGATGAATACTAATTCAGCTGTTATATACTCTATAAATTCTTGTATTCCTCATAGTTCTATGTCCTACACTTTTTCAATACTTATTTTCCTGGTAGCATTAATTGCAAGCTTACTATATATTCAGATAACACTACTTTTTATTCACCCTTAGGAATGGCATGCAAATATTTTGACAAGATTGAAATGGCCGCTGATTTGGAAGATGGTCTTTGCACTGTTGTTAAGTGGGTTGAAAAATGGTTATGTCTTTCGAAGCCTCAAAAACGAAACTTCATTCCATAAACCATTTTATGAAATCCTTTCCATCTTTTCAAATGAATGATAGCGAAGTCACTGAATCTATGAAGATTCAACTGTTAACGCTCTTAAATGAATTGGAATTTCTTCATTGAATCCGTTGCAAAATATGTTTCCATGAAGGTTGAATCTCTATTTCATCTGAATCAAAAATAAATTTATCATAAATACCTAAAGGCTCTAGTTTCACAATATGTACTGTGAATGAAATCTTCTAAACCAGATGTCACAAGTAACGCAAAATCATATCCCTCCATTTTGGTTGTCACATTTAAATTGAGCTGCAGGGCCGTCTCAATGAAAAAATCTATAAATAAATTAAACAGATTTTGAATCCGCTGACATAATATCTGTTCAATCGATATTGTTTTTTATATTATATAAATTATATACAGTTTATTTTCTAAATACTGAAATAATATTTTGATTAAAGGAGTTAATTCTTTAGCCAAAGTTCATACAAAAAGTTCGTGTCACTTGTAAATCTGTGATTATGCGCATATCCTGAGGAATTTTGACTTCGGTATATCGGCCCAAATTATTACGCCCAAATACTAAAACATTCTTGTGTTTTAATTGAAATATCTTGTTTCTTGTGCTATAAATGGTGTCTCTAAAGATTCTCTGGATACGTCGCTGGAGGTAACTGCTAATCGCTTTACCTCATTTTATCATAATACCATTTTCTAACTAGCATAAAGTGTTCAGTTCTCTCGAACAGTCTAAGCGTAGTAACAATAATAATTTATTTTCCAAAACAATCCTACACAAAAAAATTTATATTTGTAAATATATAATTATTTTATAAAAAATTATTAACTATCACAAAAAGCATTTTTTTAAAAAAGACAGATTAAATTGAACGGAGCTACTCATACAGATGAACTGGCCAAAGGAGTGACACCGTTTTATAGTTCTTGACGAAATCCTAGGTTCATGCAAAAAGTCTTAATAAAAATAACCAGACAAAATAAAAGAAGAGAAAAAAAAACGAAAAGATTATTTGTCCGAAAAACTAAAAACAAAGATTAAATAGAGTCTTTAGAGACAATTTTTTTTTAATTGAAATCATTTTAAATAGAGAAACGAGGAAGTTGGAGTTAAAATTTTTAAATTTTCAAATTCATTTATAAATGAAACAAGAGATTTATTCCAATCACAGATGCATTGATAAATGATAAAAAACTTAACATACTTTTGCGTTTTATGAGATGGAACATAAAGTTTCCCATTATTAAAATTTCTTGTTAAATGGTTATTAAGTTATTCGAGTTTCAGTGGAGAAATTTGAAATTGAAGATGGAAGATTATTGTTGATAGAATCGTACACAAAAAGAAGATATGCTATTTTTACCATAGATGAAAATAAGGCAATTTTTAGCTCTTTAAATGGTTTTAAATGACCAAATACCCGATCTAAAGGCCTTAAAGTTTATGATGTGAATTGATTGTCCTTGAACTGAGAGTATTTTTTTGATATGATAATTTCGTGTTTGCCATCTGATCTGACAGCATTAATTCAAGTGGAAAGAGAAAATAGAGAAGTAAATATTTTTAAAAGTAGATTTATTAACATAGTAACAAATTTTACATAGCATACTGTTTGATCTGTTCAACTTTTTTTGCAGTTTATCGATGTGAAATTGCCATGAAAGGTTTGAATCTATTAAAATACCAAGGTATTTAACATATTTATAAGGATAAAGTTTTTTGCCGTTGAATTTTATCTTGCTTACATCATTTATTGGATTCCAAGGTGCTGAGAAAATAATGAACTCTGTTTTGTCTACATTCAGTTGGCATTTAGCCAATGGAATATATTTTTTAGTTCAAAATTTTCATTTTTACAAATGGATTGTAATGATCTATTGATGTAGAGAAGATTTGTGTCATCAGCAAAGTGATAAACAGAAGAGGACTTGGTAGATTTATGAATATAAATCAAGAATAACAGAGGGCCTAAAACAGAACCTTGAGTAATACCACATACAATAGATTTTAGAGAAGAATCATACCCATTAAAAGAAACAAACTTTTTGCAATCGTATAAATAAGATTGAAACCAACTATTTGCTATACCACGAATACCATAATATTCTAATTTGGAGATTAGAATACCATGATTCACAATATAC
>JAUZNK010003780.1:0-10734 GCA_035046665.1 Euphysa ruthae | reverse complement strand
TCTGCAGAATTTGCTTGCTATAAAAAAGATATGAACAACTATAACCACATCGTTTAATCAATTTACTATATTTATAATAAATTTTGGTTAAGCAGCATACCTCATCGCTGTCTTCATGGCGCCAGTCTCCTACTGTCATGATCATATCTGTCATGGGTGTATCACCAGGTGCAAACCTTTCCTTTATTATAAATGCTCCATAAACTCCATTAGTCCTTTGCGCACCCATATGAGAATGATACCAGTAAGTCCCTTTCGGTTCAGCCTAATAAAGCAGATACTCATTAACAACTAGTGCTCGCTTTATATATCCCTTAGTATTTGTTGTTTATATAGTTTGGAATTATTTTTCTCAGGTACAAATTATATGGATCAGGTTGTTTAAAATTAAACACATAAAATATTTTTTGTGAACGATCTTTAAAATATTTGATATTTAGATTGCTTGTAATTAAAATTTACAACAAGTCGAAAGCGTCTCAGTTTTAAATAAAACATAAAGGAAAGGCTTATTTGTACAAATTCATCAGGTCTAAGTGGCAGCCTGGCTGGTGCCAGAAATTTTTTTATCAACGTATGTTTATGTTGATGAATCTAATTTTTGCCAAAAACTATCCATTACTTAAAAAGAGCACATTTTTTATCACCATGTGGCCATAAACAGACTTTTATTCGTTTATTAACATCGAAATTGTAAGAGCTGTAATGAATTAGTGTCATGATAACAAACTTTTTTTCAGTCTAGTAGAATTAAGAGAGATGTTTCTAAATTTTGAAGCTTTTATGATGTGAAGATTTTGATTAGTCAGCACAAAATATATTAGACTAGAGCTGCATTTAAAATCAAACAGCGTAATTACCCTAAATTTATGTGTAAATGTTTGACCAGCGGCTATGGGACATTGAGTTACATACGGCATTCCATCAAAAAATGGCGTATCTCTTTGATGTAAACCGTGAAAATGAACTGTTGCAGAATTACTTAATAACGTATTCTTTATGTGTATTATGACCGTTTGCCCTTCGTAAACAACAATAGGAGGACCCGGTAGTGTCCCATTAACAGATTCTATCATACGATTGTATCCATCTGCTGTAACCACTTCGTCAGTAGGAACCTAAAAATAAAAAGAAATGTAAACGGGACATTTATTTACAAAAACTAATGATAGTCGAAACCTTGTTATCGCAAGTAAGTTGTCACTTTAAAATTTATCAATGAGTCTGTGAAATGTATCGTCGGTTTTAAATATTGTAAATAGGCACGTAATTTTCTCAGAATCAACCACAATCAAAAAATGTTAAATTTATCAGTAGCTAAAGACTGTACTACAGTACAAAACTTGAGATTTAATGAGATTAATCAGATTAATCTCTAGTAAAAGTTGTTTTTACCTCCGTGGAATAATTTGATGGACTTTCGTTATATAAATATAATTTTCCTTTTTCAGCGTATACCAAATCTTTATGAAAGATCATCGTAAGCTTCTCCTGTATGATCAACCAATATTCACATTTTTCGCATGTTGGTAAGCATTCTTTGTAATTATAACCATCTGGATGATGGTAGGAAGATATTCCAAAATAATTTATTGTCATAAAGTAGGAAAGAAACAATATCCAACGCTGAATCATTATTATACGGTTAAAATGTTCCTCTATATGCTATGATTTAGACTTTTTTTTTATTCGTTTGGAATTTTCCTAAAGACTGTAGTTTTGAATTACTCAATGGTAAAACTATTCTTTACCTATCTGTCTATGGTTTATATATAAATATACAGTAAAATAACTCATTAGTTGAAGAAATAAGTTTTTGTATATATTACAAAATCCGTTACAAAAGCTCTATGAATTATATATGAGATTTCTAATTACTTGATACAAATGGTTATTTAATAATTTATCTAATAATATGCCACGATCAATTTATTTTGATAGAGTTAATTTTATTTGATATGTTCAGAAAATGATGTCGATTTAAGGTAAACAAATACGCAATATAAGTGTGAAGATCAAATTATTAAGTTTGTTTTAACAAATTTGTGCAGAATTATCCTGCAGGGTAGCTCTGGTTTTGTTGACCTGGATTATCTTGCAAGCATTCGACAAGAAAAATAACAGATGAAAACAATTTTTGATTTTTCGAAATTTAGAGATTACCGATTAGAGAGGTATGAAATAGAGAGAGGTTTTGTTTATACCATTTTTATTATTCAAGAAGCCATAAAATGACGACTTTCTTTAACCTCACACTTTTTTTAGTTAATTATCTTTGAAATTAAATTTAAATATTTTCTTGGTACAATGGACGTTAGATTCTTTTCCTTTTTTTGAATAAGTCGCTTGTTGCAAGGCAGGAAGCTAAAAGAAGATATAAAGATAAAGAAGATCTTACACAGACTGAGAAAAAAAATTGTTGCCGTTAGATTTAAAGAAATGGAGATCATAATCGGAAGGAAAGCAATAAGAAGACGGAGAGTCCCACAAATGAGCTATATGTGGGAAGAAGTGCAATGAATAAAATTTTTTGTGAAATTTAGGATAAAGAGCAAATGCCTTGAGATGCTTGAGAATGTTTTAATTAAAAGTGTAACCTTCTTTCAAATCATCAGAACATTGTCCTTGGAAATATTATAACAGTTTATATAAGACTAAACTTCTGAGATGGGGAAGTGATTGAAGATTCAAGCAAAGATCAGAATCAACAAAGTTGAGTATACGATTCTGAATTCAACAAGTAGATGAAGACATTTGAGCTCATGCCAAAAACTGGCAACAATACCCAATACACGATCGAAAGGTAGTCTTTTAGATGATAAATATACTCTTAGGCAGATAGAATTGGCGCACACGAATTAGAGATCTTCATAGCTGCAGATTTTGCAATAGATTAAATATAAGGATTCCAAGAAAAGCAATATGTAAACTTTAGACCTAACATTCGAATATGCATAGATTCAGTGAGTTCACTACCTTTCATCAGCACAGATTTAAGTAAAGTTGATCTAAAGTGATTTATGGAAAGTTTGAGGATCAGATCGCTCTGCAAAATTTTTTAATACTAGAGCAACAGATGCCAACTTTCAGCCAAGGAAAAACAGAAATCATTAACACACTTCTTAAACATCCTGTAAAGAATAGGAGAGAAACTTCTGAAGAGCATATTTTTAATACAAACAGAGGTATTTCATCAGGGCTAATAGCTTCAAAATGATCAAGAGTAGTGACAAAATTTGAAACTATTTTGGTTGTTACGTTGAAATGAGTCAAGACAGTGTCAGTCCTAAGTGAAAATTTAGGCAATGTGTGTCTGGAATAACCGAGAGTGGAGTTACTGTTTAGCAAACAGTTTTGCATTATTTCTAGCAGAAGTGTAACCACAGGTGCATTAAACCTGACTCTGATAAGATCCTCACTGAGTCATTGCGGGCTCTGGTTAAAAAAAAAAACATCTATTCTTAACACAACTAGCCCGCTGAAAAAGAAGAAATAATGGTTGTGATGAGCAATTGCAGATAAATTGAGCGTATAACGCAATGCCAAGAGCTAATAACCACATTGAAGGTGGGCACCGAAAGTTCGAAAGCAATTCGGTCAGTGCAACTCCAAGCTTTTTGGAAAGGAAGAAGAAGAAGGAGGAAAATCTTTCAAAGCATCAAAGGTTCGTTGATAGTAACGCTAGAACTCTAACCATCGTTGATTATTATCCTAATCGTGATCTTACAAACATCGCTCACGATGTTGCTTTATAAAAACAAACTAATAATAAATACACTTGTTTTAGTTTATAGCGCTTTTTTATATGCTTATAAAGAGTCTTTTAATACTGTCGCAATTTACTCTTTCGCTCGTTTTCAAGTTATATACTTGTTAAATTACTTGTATTTAAAAGAATAAAATTGTTTTCAACTAAGCTTCTGTTTGTAATTTAATTCGTGTTATAACCTCATAAATGTATTGAAATCGATTTTTTTAAAACTATAAGATATAAGAAACAAACGAAAAACAAAGTTAAGTTACAAGAGAATCTTCTCAAAGCAAACTTTGACGGAAACACATTTAAAAATTTAAAGAAAGTTTGAGCAAAAACGATCTCATCCAACATTATTATTAATATTACTAAATATAAATATAGGTCAAACACATGCAGCCTGATGAAAAATTTTTCATAGGTGTCATTTTTCTTAGTTGGAATTTTTCCCAGGTGGATTTTTTTCCGGGTGAAATTTCTTTAGATGGCTATTTCCCGGGTGGCAAATTTACTAAGTGGCTTTATTCCGGTTAGATTTTTTACGAGTAGCTTTTTATCGATGGCTTTTTTCTGGGTGGTTTTTTTTACGGGTGGCTTTTCTTCGGTGGTATTTTTTCTATATCTGTGGTAGCGAAAAAATAATAACTCAATGTATTTCCAAAGTATATTTTATAACGTCGGGTCAACAGTAAACTTCAAGCTATTTATTTCGCAAGGTTCCTACGGGATTGGTTCTGGTCTACTTAGAGCTCTCATTTGAGCTTACGGTAAAGAAAATTACTGGTCTTTTAGTGAAAGGTGGTGGGGGGTGGTCAACCCGCCAGAAAACGTGTTGAATTTAAGTCTTGGCAGCTAAACAAACAGGGCGTATGCGATCATTGTCACAAAAAAAATTAACAGCCCACTCAAATAGTTTACATCAAGCCATCGAAATTTCCTGGTTTTAAAAGCCTAAACAAACATATTGGTCCACCAATTATTTTATTAATTAAATAACCTAATTTCAAACGGTGCTATTCAAACTGATCAAACTTAAATTTAATCAATCCTAATCAAACCTTCCAACCAATCTCTAACCAAAGTACAAAAATTTTTGATACTACTTTGATTACCTTTCCATTATTATTATGAGTATACGATTACCTTTAGTGCTTTTATGTTAGAATCTTTGTGAGTATGATGATTGTTTAAACGAGAATATGCTGTTGTCGATCGTAGATATGTTTACTTTTTTAAGGCCGAGAAAGATTTTTCTCTTATTAAATTTATAGCATGCATGACGATTGTTGTAAAGTTGTAAAGATTGGCAATCTTTACAACTTTGGAAATTAAAGCCATTTTTGAATGTCCCAAGCTCCTCAAAAAAGATATGAGGTTAGCACTATTAAAGTCCTTTATATCTAATTCTTGTGATTCTGCATTGCCAGGGAGTAAAACTAATTGTGCTGTGACGAGACTTTCATTAATTTCTTGAACATATAATTGACAGACAGAGTGTAGATTATTTTCCCTTTGGATGGGCTTGAAATTTTGTCAGATTGACATAAATTTTGAAATCTAGATGATCAAACCTCTGCTTATTGCAAGGAATAAAAAGATCAAAAGCTTAAAAATACTACTCACTGTAATGCCTTTTATGCAAATCATAAAAATACTATATTTCCTGTAGATTTAGTGTACTTTAAAATAGTCTGATACTTTCTTTTTTGTGACAGTTTTGCATCAGACACACCAAGCTGGGGTTGCCATTTCAAGACACATTCTCAAAAAAGTTGTTCGTACATTTCATTGCTCACATTTTTTTACAAAACAGTATTAACTTGAGGAGCCAAATCCTGAGCGGCAGAAATATCACAATGTTGAAGTGCTTTACTTAGACTGTCTGTTTGTCCTATACACCGATAAAAATTATAAAATCAAATGTTCACATTACAGACATTTAGACATTCTGTCTGTGAAGCTTCTTAAGTGAGCTTAGAAATAAATCTTTAATTTTTTGCTTAAAAGTGTTGTACTTTTATGGTTCTTAAAATTATTAGGTAGTGAGTTCCAAATCAAGGAACCTTTCCATGATAGAAAGTTTTTACCCGTATTTGTTCCATGTAGAGGAGCATACAGTTTCAAATTAATATTTTACAATGGAATTAAAGGAGTGTCCGATAGTTTGAATGTTTCAAATTTATAATTAGATTTGACACAGAATTTAAAAGAATGAGCAGCTATGAGGATTAAAAATGACATTTTTCGTTCAGTGAATTAATCTTGGTTGCTATTCCAGATCTGCTCAAATGTTTTATATTTGATAAGGGTAAAAACCTATAAGTTTCTTGTGACCCTGAAAGGTATTATCCACCCACGTAATACAAACAACTATCATAGCTGCTCAGTATTAGAAACATCTCTTGTTTCATCTACAAGAATGCTGATGAAAACTGCTGATTGTATATCTTTAAAAATGTGCCGTAAAACTTGCAATGCCATGATTTCAGACATCTAATTTTGTATTGCGGGTGAAGTAAAACAGTTTGTTTTCTTTTATTTCAGCCATGAAAATAGTCCTTTTTCATGCTCACTACAGTGTGCTAGTAATCGGTAAAAATTAGAGTTGATTTAATTTTTCTCCTCTTTTCTCCAGTTTCCTCTGAATGGTAAGGGCTGTTGAGCTAAACACCTCATGTTTTGTAAGATCTTGAGTAACATGCGGTTTTTATATTAGTTTTTCCAAAGGATCTCGTCAAGCATCTCTAAAATATCTTCAGATGTTTCAGGAACAGTAATCAAACGTTCTGTGGCTTCTTTGTAGGCTTTACTACATTAGGTCTTCCAAAAGCCTCTTACAGATTCCAGACCTTTTTTCCAGTTTCGATACCCGATTTTCTTAAATACTTTTTTTTGCTTTCAACGACGATTTCATGTTTTTTCTTAAAGCGACAGTGCACGTGCAACAAAAAACTGCATCCTTCCAATAAATTTGCCTAAACGTCTTTTTATGTAATGGTAATAATACTTAAAAGGAGATAATTTTACCTTTATGAAATAATTAAAAAAAAAAAAAAAAACATTAAAAGTATGATAGATGTTGTTTCATATCTTGAAATATTGATACACCTTAGACGCTTGAAGATTATTAAACTAGATTTTTATGCATAATTAAAAGAAAATCCAATTCAAATAAAAAAATTGCTGTTAAAACAAAACATTTTCGATAAGTTTACAAAATGATGTTCAAATACTTAGAAATTATACATCGCATGTACAAATTTAATAATAATGTTTTTCACTTTTATAATTTGAAACAAAAAATTCCATTTTTTGTGATTTCTAACACATAATCCTACTTATGAGCTAAAATTAAAATTTATAGCACTTTTCTAGCAAATGTTTTCTATTTAATATATACATTAGCAAACATTGTAAACTTTCTTATTTTGAGAATTACCATGCGAGAAAATTTATAGTGTAATCGCAGCAATAGTTCTTTGATTATTGTGAAAACAATAAAAAGGCTTTTTCCCACAAAAAAAAAACATATTTGTGGCCCTCTACCCCCTAGTGGTTATAGCATTGACTATGCGTATGCCTTGTTTCATGAAGGTAAGAACAATGAGGTACCGTTTTTACCAAATGAGTAGATTTTTTATATAACTCTTTTTGACATTGCAATGCCTTGTTTTTGTTGTTCTAATTGTGACATCAAATTATTCAAGTGTAAAACTGCTATTTTCTTTAATAATAGTTATTTTGTTTTTTGAACCTGAATACAAAACTAAAAGAGGTGTCGTGTTTGTTGTAGCCTCAGTTAAAAAGGACATGGGTAATACATATTATTACCCATGTCCTTTTTAACTGCTTGATAGTCTTTTTCAAGCTGTGTTGCTTGTATACGCAATGCATTAAAATCTGCCCTGAGGGTGGATGATGTTGTAATTTTAATTTAATATAAAACTAATAAACATATTTAATCTGTATATACATTTGGAGAGTAAAAATATTTGATTGGAGTTTGTGTTTCTATTACGATTTAGTTTCAAATTTATCTATAAAATGCATTCAGATATAATACTTCTCTTTTCTACTTAAAATTTTGTATTTACCCATTCACAAATGCATGGTATCTAATCTAGGATAGGTGCCAAAATATGCTGGTTAGTTACAGTTATATCAACTTTAGTGATGTCAAATATATATTTTGGTTCGTTATCTTTTCTGGTTTTTTTTTTCAAATTTCTGGTTTTAAACCAATATCTCAAAATTTATCTCATAGAATCACATAAAAAGGCTATAAAAATCAGTTGGGAGTTGAGGCAAGTTATTTTCAATTGTATGTAATAAAAAATGTTGTTTTTTAGCTTAATATGTCTTGAATATGCATTTTCATGATGAAATTTGAAATGTCTTCAGTCACATGCCTGCTTTAAACTAATGAATTTATAAAGTCCCAATGTAGCCTAGAAGAATAAGGCTCCAAAATGTTGACAGTGCTCCACCTGGCATACTGCTTAATTGGAATTTAATGCTCTAATTATATTGTCTTTATATATGGTAATAAATTTAAGTTTATCTCTTTTTCATAAAACTGTGTCACTTTTATTGTTTAGAAAGAGCAGAAAACGAGAGGCTTCACCTTCCAAGAGTTTAAGGATTTTTGTGAGATGAAGTCTCCTCAAGGTGCGTTCTGTTCGAACAGAGCATAAATGTGGGTGGATTAAGAGGGGAAGAGGTGGTATACATGAAAAAACGATGAAGAAATGAAAGCAGAATAAAGAAGAAGAAGAGAAAGAAAAAGATGAATAACATAATGGTCATTAGCAGCACAGGAAGTGGAAGCTGTACATCCACAAAAAAATATATTACCAAAAATTTATTAGTACAGTTATACATTTAAAGCTTATAATTTCAACTTCATATTTTTCTCATGTTCTTGTATGTTTCTTCTTTTATTTTATTTCATTTTATTTTTTGCCTCTTTATCTTTGGTTTGTACCACTTCATGTCAATTCTGATTTACCCACAATTTTTATGTTTTCTTTGAACAAAATGCATTTGTTTTTCTTTTAGATAGCGCAACTCCTTTTACTGTTGAGAGGCTAAACAAATTTTTACAGGGCCTAAAAAAATATATTCGTACTATCAAACCTAGAACTTACAATGTATTGTTTTATTGCTAAAATGAATTGAATTTATACTTATTCCAGGACCTGTATTGATGACAAACGAAAATGAAATTATTGTGTTATCCCTACCATTTTTTTTAGCTAATGCTCTAAAATTTAATTTTTATATTTTATGTTAAATCATTGTATTTTTAACTTCTGGCAATTATAAATTCAGATGAGCGTTGGATTATTATACCATAGCTAATATTCATTTTCAAAAAAATTTTTAAAAGATTTCTTAAGAAATCATCATAATTGAAAACTTAATGTTTTAATGTTTATCCTTCCTGATGATTTCATAGTAAATTTCTTTTTCAAGAAATTTCTACTCTAAGATAAGTGAACAAAAAAATAAATATATATATATATAATAATGTTAGTTTTATGATACTTTAGCTGTCATGTTAACTTTATGGAAAACAAACTGTATTTCGTTATAAGGTTGGTTATACACCACAAATTTATAAAAGTTTTCACAATTTAATTTCTGCCTCAATATTTTTGTAAACACTGAGTATTTCGAGAGCACCACAGAAAAGAACTAATATGTAATTAAAACGGAAGAAAGGCAAATTATAAAAAGAACATAAAAATTAGGAACGAGAATCGGAATATATTGGTAGGTGGGTTTTAAAAATTCCTTTATCCATTTATGCATTAGTTATTGGAAAACAAATAATCAAAACAAGCAAAAGAAAAAAAAATGGTTCCTGAAAAGAACATAGAAAAACTTTCTGAGAAAGGGATACCAAACGACAAAAATGACAACAAAGATATAAAACTAAGAAGCACAGATTTATCAAACATAAAAAACAAAATACAGCGAAATGAATTATATCGAAAACAAAAGGTTTTAAAAGACAAGGAAAGAAGAAAAGGAAGAGAGAAACGTCGAAGAGAAAGGGAAAGTCTCGGGGATGAGGTTAGATAATTTGTTTTTGTTTGTTCGTTTTTCTCTATATTTAAAAGTAGATAAAGAGTTCTTAGATGAAAGCTAATACAATAAAACACTAGGTGAAATCATTTTCCATATGGTTTCTATTTACAGGTTGTCCAGCCTTGAGAGTCTTAAACTTTGGTTTTTATGTCATGGAGGGTGTAAGGTTGATCCCACTAAGAGACCAATGATTTTCTTTACCGTAAGTTTAAATGGGAGATCTAAGTAGTACACCAGAACCAAACCCATGGGCCCTTCTCTAAGAAATAAATAGGTTGAAACTAATTGTTGGCCAGTTTGCCCACGCCACACAGCCGTTTCAAACATGTATACACAGCAAAAGTAAGTAAGTAAGTAAGTGAGTGAGTGAGTGAGTGAGTAAAATGAGTACTGTCGCAGTGAGTGCAGTAAGTAAATATTTAAGATACATTTTAATAAACCAAAATAAAAATACATTAAAAGGAAAATAGAAAAAAGTAAAAATAAAAAATGGTAGTTAGTTCCTGTAGAATTTCGGTCTACGAACTTTATCAAGTGAACCCCGAAATAAGTCTTTATTTTATGCTTAAAAGTGCTGTAGTTTTTATTGATCTTTAAATTATTAGGTATCGTGTTCCAAATGCAGGAAACTTTCCATGACATACAATTTTTGCCCATATTTTTTTTTATTTAGAGGAGGATAAAATTTCTAATTACTATTTCACAATAGAATTAAAGGCTGTGTCAGATAGTTTGAATGCTTCAGACATGTGGTTAAAGTTAGGGTTGACACAGAATTTAAATAAATGAGCAGCTGTGCATTGATCAACTTTTTTTTTTTGACTGGCAGCCATTTAATTTCTTTGAACTGATGGGTTGTACATATTCTAAATATACCTAGCTTGATC